>CANXYC013042664.1:0-57977 GCA_948193065.1 Aleurites moluccanus | reverse complement strand
TTTAATTATATTTTTTTTGGTTTTTTTTTTTCCAATTAAATAAAAAAAAAAAAAAAAAAAAAAAAAAAAAAAAAAGAAGAAGAAGAAGAAGAAAAATCAAATCAATATATATATATATATATTATAGAGAGAGAGAGAGAGAGAGAGAATTAGAGAGTTAAAAATCATAATATGTAAATAGCAATAATCTATAAATGAAGTGTTCATAAGATGCCGTAAATACATTTATGACATTGCAAATACATAATTATGATAAATCTTAAAATCTTTTCATAAACCATTTATGTATATTGGTAATTCATAAATTATAATAACAATTATATAAGCTAGTTTTACATTACTATAATTTTTTTTTTTAGCATTGAAGAGGATAATCGGTCTATTATTCAAAATAATATGTACTTATTATTAAATTATATCTTGATATGCTTACATTATTATTATTAGCAACTTTTATCAGATATCTTTTACAATATCAAGTTCTTATAATTATAAAGATATTGAATTAAAAAAATATATGAAAATTTAATCTTTAAATTTAAAAATATTATATACAATTTTAAAAATATTATAAAAGAGTCGAAGGGAGAATGATAAATAAAAAAATATAAAAATATTTATTTATAAAGTATTTAAAATTATAAGAATATATAATTAGACCGAAATTAAGAATCTAATGTAATAACATAAGAAATAAATTTAATAAGTTCATTAAAATTTCACCACTTTGAATTATTTTTTCACAATGAACACACATACTTTCTATAATTTTATCTAGCATACGAATTTCATATTCCCATCCACGATCTTTATTTCTCCCTCCTCTTGATATTTTTTTTTCTTTCGCATAATATTCCTATAAACATTAAAGTATAATAATGATTTTCTAATATACAAAATGTATTCTTAATTTATTTTAAATTTTAAAATAAACCCATATTATATTGCTTAATTTTTTTTTTCTAATATAACATCAAAATATATGATGTTAACAATTTTAATTGTATTATAATATAAATAATATAACAATTTTAATATTATTTAAATAAAATATATTTATTTATTGCATATAATAATTTAAATTGACATCCAAAAATCTTAAAAGATGAATAATCATAGACATTTAAATAAATAATCAACTAGTATTTAGATTTAATTCAATAAGTTGTAAAAAATCTTATCTAAAAATAATTATTAGCAAATAATAGTATACTATATTGCTGTGATTGGTTGTTTATTTTGTTCTTTATGCAAAGTTATTACATTATATGAGTTAAGTTAAAGTGTTCAATTTGCAAGTTAAGTCTTCATTGAGTAAAGAAATTTTAATTTCAATACGTCTAATTAATTTAATTTATGATTTTATTTCAAGAAATATAAAATTTTATGTAAAATTAATTTTCAAGACCGATTCATATTTTAATGAATCGGTTATGAAAGTAAATTTTATATTTAAATTTAAATTTTTTTGAATAGATCAAATCCATGAACAACTCCAAATTGCAGCATTCTCCAAGATATACGACTATGTGTTGTTATGTTAAGGAATCAAATTACCTGATGTAGTTAATGGTATGGTTAGTTGAAGAAAATAAAAAGTGGAATGGAAAGAAAAGTAATGCGGCTCTTCTTTTGACCTTGCAAAGGTTGCCTTTGTTGGCTTAATCATCTCCCCCGTGCACTTTAAGTAATAATGTGTGTGGAGAGCACTTTTTTATTTGAGTCTATCTATATAGAATATAGGATAGGCAATTTTCAAAGTACTCTGTCTAAAATAATGGTTAAAGAAAGTAAAAGGTTGGTTCTTGTGATTTTTGACTGCCAAGACAAATGTATGGCAACATTTGACCATACACAAATCCCAAATTTCTCTTACCTTTTCTTTCCTTGATGGGTTTATGTTACTAGTCTTGTCCCCATATTCCAATAGAAATTTCAACATGCATGTACTTTGTCCTCTCCCATAGTAACTTTTTGAGCCAAGTTGAAGTGTATCCTAGAGAGTAATGCATATATTGAAAAAGAGGTAGAGAAGGAGAAACATTGTGGTTAAGGATTGACTCTTTTATTTATTTCATTATTTGTTGCATATAAATTTAGGGGCAGAATTAGAGGGGCTAAAATAATTGTGGACAAAAAAATTCAAAATTTTAAAATTAATATTAAAAAATTTATATATAAATATAGTAATACGTTAGTAAAAATAAAATTTTAAAATTTAGGACGATATATATATATATTAAGAAAAGAATTATGAAATATATATATAACAGATAAAATTTCAAAAATTTTGAGAGATTAAATATATATATTTTAAAAAATATATTACTTAAAATAAAAAATTTAAAAATTTGAGGTGTCGATATGATATATTTTGAAAAAATATTTAAATATAAAAATTAATTTTGAAAACTTGAGAGCCAATATAATATTTTAAAAATTTTAAAGCTCAATATGATATATTTTAAAAATATAATAAAAATTATATATATATAAATAAAAATTCTAAAATGCTTGTGGCGATATACCCCAAAACTCTAACGACGGTCCATCCTTACATATGGTATTATGCCTTCTTGTCGTTTTGTGTATATAGACAAGCGGGAGTGCGGGGACCAAAATTCGGCATAACGCTTTTTTAGATATTTAAGATAATCTTAGTTCTTAAAATTCTTTATAAAAATAAAAAATTTATTATGATATATATAAATAAAAATAAAATTTTATAAGTTTAAAATAATAATAAAAAAATAAAAGTAAATAAAATTTAAAATTTATTTTCTCATGAAAATTAGTAACTAAACAAGAAATAGGGTTACTGAAGGTAATTTTAATAACAAAAAAACAATAGGAATGTTAAAAATAAAAAAGAAAGTATTAATATCACATCCGTCTGATTTATTATTTAAGATAATAATAATTATATTTATTATAGCTAAATATAATTTTATTAAAATTTTAAATTTTATCTCCTTAATTTTTTTTTTAATTTAATACTATAATTATTTTTATAAAAAATAATAAGAATTTATTTAAATGTAATATAATATAATTAAATATTCACTAAATGAATTTAATTATATTATATTATATTTTATTACGGACTATCAAACAACAAACATATAATTGTTTATAATCAGTGATCTTAGCACACCTTAACCAGAGAAGATTAAGCATCATCAGGATTTGCAATGGCCCAATCAGAAAATTTATAGAATGCTCGAAAAAAAGACTTCCATGGTTCTGTCTATAGCAGCAATAACTTCTTCTTCATTAACATCAACATCAACAGTACAGGCCTTGCACTTGCGCTTGGCAATGGTTCCACCATTAGGAGAAGCATCAAACTTAAGCTCAACAGAAATTTTCTCAATTTTATTATTTATAAGAGCTGGATCACCTCCAATTATAGTGTAGCGAAGCATCATATTCTCTGCGTCTACCTTATCCAAGGTCTCCTCCACATGAGTTAGCACGAATCCTGAACATTTGTTTTTTTTAATTTACATGGAAAAATAAAATTAATTTAATTTAGTAATTAAAGCTTAAAAATAAAGAAATTCAAAACTTAGACTCTTCAATAATAAACAAAACGGCTTCAATAAGTTGATCCCAAATAGGTGTCGCACTCTTTAGCAATTTCACTTCAATTTAAAATTCAAAAATATATATATATATTTTAAGTACAATTATTAATCGAATCAATAAATTTTATTTAATTATTTAAAAAATTAAACTTGAAAAAAGATATTTAAATCACTTCAATTTTGATTCTAAAGTGCCAAACGAGTCCTAAAAAAAAAAAAGTAAAAAATAATTAATTACTATTTACTTCCTATAAAGTTTGAACTAATTAACCCCAAACAAGAAACTGAGTCTGAGAGTAATCAATTACTAACCTTCACTGAACTTGATTTGCCTGAAAATACCAGATCCGCCATCTCCTTCACGAGTCGCAACACTTCGAACAAAGTCGAGTGGAATCTTAGCAAGATAGGTATCAGCTTCAAGAATAAGCATTTTGAATAATGTGGCTGCTGGGACTGGGCTCTCTGCTTTCCTTTCATAAGTTACAATCCCCATGTTTTAATTAGTTATTTCAAGATTATACAGAATACAAATTGGCATATAGTTTTTAAGATGTGGGTAGCCTAAACCTTTCCATCCATCATTTTTTAAATTTATTATGTCCTTCAAACCGCCAATATAAGCTTATATTAATAGCTAGCCAGCTATCAACTTTGATTTTTTATTTTTTTTTTAAGAAATCCCCATTATTTGGATTCACAAGATAAAATATATGTATTTAGAGATGGCAATTTTTGACTCAATTCAAACCCACCAAAATAAATAAATAAAATAAAATTCGATCTTAAATTAAAAATTAAAATGATAATTTTTGGGTCAGGTTATGATTAATCTGAATAAGGTTATAATTAATAAAATGAGTTAACTATTTTTTATCCGAATAAATCAACTCATGACCCATTTGAAATTATCCTGAATAAAAAAAAAATTAAAATAAAATTTTATTATTATTTTATAATAATTAAATTAATATATATATATTTTAAGAATGAGTTAAAAATTGCTTTACACTGAAGTCATATTAATGATTTTTAAATTTTTATTTTTGGTAAATTAAGTAATTTCATCAAATTTTTTCACATTATTAAATTTTTTATATAAATCAATATATATAATATTTTATTATTTTTATTGGTCTATATAAAAAAGTTTGATGTATATATATATTTTTTATTTATTAATATTTAAAATTATCAAAAGGTAATATTTAACTTTAATAACAATAATTTACATTTCTTAAAATATTTTTAAAAAAATACAAGTTGAATAAAAAAAAAAATCAAAACCTGTGTAGAGCAAAAATAATTATTATTAGAATATGCTAATACAGAATTTAATAATAATACATAATATGAATCCATATTAAAAATTGCTAGCATTACAAAGAAAATTAAACAATAATAATACATAATTAACTCATTCAAAACTAATACTTTATAGGATAACCCATAATAATAGACTGTGCAATGAAGGATTTTTTATTTAAAATAAATTTATTTATTTGGTTTCATACCATTAAATTAAAATATTTAATTGTTGTTAATGTGATAGATCCACTTGAATGATCTTGTGCTCTTGTTCAAATCAAACCGTTGATAAAACTGCACCGCCATCCAACTTAAAATCACAACCGTACACAAAGCATACTTCAAGCGATCAACAAAGATACTCAAAAGTCGCCAAAATGACGATACTAACAAACTGAACACACTATCAAAATTAGTGGGGTAATTTCGGTAATAAAAATCATACAAAATAGTTACAGCCATTAACACTCAGAGCTTTCTAGTTTCAAATTTCTAGGGTTAGGGTTTTAATTTAATTAATTAATTAATTTTCTTTGAAATAGTGCCGAATCCTTGCAAATTGGGGGATTCTTAGCTTACACTTTCGATCGCAGATTTTTTTTTTTTTTTTTTTTTTCTATTGGGTTGCAAACTGGTGAAAATCTTTTCCATTTGATCTGATCTCTTCTGGTCTTTTGGCGCCCTTTGGCCATTGAAATCGATGATCGTCAGCATCCCATGGACCACTCTCAACAGCATAACACTCCTCCGCTCAATGATGAAGAAGATGAATGGGGTATTTTTCTCACTTTCCTTCATTCTATGTTTGTTTCCCGAGAAAAAAAGAGATAAAGTTTTGATCTTTGCTGCCTTTTGAATGTGGTGCTCAATTGGATGTGTTATTGAAATGGTTTTGCATGGCAAGTAATATTTTTTTTTGCGATTCTTCTTAATTGGGTGGTTTTTGTTTTTATAGTCTTTGTTAAATTTGTGAATGTGGAAGTTATATGGTAATTGGTAATTTGGGTTTTTTTTTTTTAGTTTTTGCATAATGTTTATTATTTTGTTTTTTTTTTTTTTTTGTATGGTCAAATCTGTTTGTAATCCAATTTTATTTGAGAAGTTGACAAAGTAATTGCAATTTTTAATGCATTGGGATTGAATTTGAACTTGTTATGTTTGTTTGCAGCTGAAGCAAGCAATTTGTATGCTTCCTCCAATCCCACAAGGATTGTCCCCTTTGATTCAGTACATTGTTTAAGGAAAATAATAATAAAGCGAAGTAAAATGGCTCAAAACTATGGGTTGAGGGGGGCTGATGTGCCAAAAACACATCAGCTCCTGCTGTGTTGGCTTTTTAGTACCCAAAAAATTTTTGTAAAATTTCTTAAAAATTGTAATGCTATAGTATTTTTTATAACGAATCCAATGATATTTTTTGTACAAAACAAAAATTAAATGGATCTAAAAATATATGTTAGAAGTATGTTAAATCTATACCATTAGATTTTAACGGTCTAAATTTAATACACTTATATTGCATTTTTTGAATTCATTTGATTTTTGTTTTGTACAAAAAATATGCCATTTGATTCGTTATAAAAAATACTATAGTATTACAATTTTTAAGAAATTTTACAAAAAATTTTTGGGCACTAAAAAGCCAACACAGCAGAGCCCCTCAACCCCAAAACTATGAGCTCCCTGAATTTCTTTGTCTTCAGCCAGTAGTCAACATTAATTATTTTTTTGTTGGTTTCTATAAATAATTGATTATAGTTGTAAAGGGTAATATGGGAAAGTTAATGGCTGTGATGCTTTAACTTTTGGTTATCGTTAAGGAAATTTGAATTGACAATAAAGAGAGTAGTTAAAAAATAAGACAGGAAACTAGGAGTAGAAGTTTATTGGTTATTTGGAGTAGATGTTTCATCTTTTATATAAAGAAAACAAGAGTAAACTTGGAAATAGTTGCTGGAGAAATTGCTTTCAAAGTGCTATATGTAGAAATTGTTTGTTCTACATGGCAAAATAAAGGCAAAGTGCGATTGATTATCTAACAAGTGTCATATGGCGGCACTCTTTCTAATTATTTATTGCAAAATAAAGGAATGATGATGTCTGTTGCTTACTGATTCAGTGTCTGTATTATGTAGTGATCACCTTTAATTAATTACTGGTTCCACAATGATAACAAGTGTGTTTGGAGGGAAACTAATTTTCTTGAACACAAGTAGTTGATATTTGTAGATTAATCAAAATGCAGTTGCTTTGTTTTCTGAAAATAGGCATGTACGTATCTACAGTTTAGTTTTATTTTAAATGTATGCACGAAAGGTCCGAGGCTGGTGTTTGTTGCATATTATCTGGTTTAGGTAAGCATTGTTGAACATGTTGTTATTTACTCAAATGGATCAAGTAATGCTCAGACTTCTTATTGAAGAATTTTTCATGTCAAGTGGAAACCATATGGATGCCCTACCAATGTTTTCTTGGCCTTCCTTTTGTCTTTTCAATTTATTTCCTCTGTTTGTTAAACTCTTTTCCAGTCCCTGCTCTATATGAAGCTGATAGTTTGGTTTCTGCAATTGCATCAGTTAGGTTAGCTGGATTTCAAACATGATTTTTTTTAGGAGAAATACATATCCTGAATAGTGATATAGATTTGTTATATAGATATACAGACTTAACAAATTGGTTGAGAATAATGTCTTTCTTGTTATGAACTATAACTTATTTGTGGTTTGAATATTTGGATGGCATCATTTGGTTTTTGAGAAGAGGCCAAAAAGCCCATAGCTTGGATGATATCTCTTTAGCCTGATTGCATTGTGTTATTATCATATGAAATTGACGGCATATTCATGTGAGGATGAGAGAAATGGAGATTAGAATGTGGTTTTATTCAACTAAGATCCATTTTTTAGGATATTAAGGTAGATTTTACTGTGTTTGTGATGGGGAGGTAGCAGTTTCAAACCTCATTATCATATACTATTTTGCATCAGCATCTTTATAATTTCTGAAAGTTATCGTGGGCATGTCTTTTGTACTGGTAATTGATGAACTTATATATTTTGCCGCAGACACTGATGGATTTGTGATTCCAAGCTTGGGAATAGAGGACCCAGATCAAATTAGACCCGATGCTTCTAAAATAGAACCATCAAAACCTCCTTCTCCAAAGGTCAGCTGTAATTCAAGTCATACTTGTTGCTCAAGTTGCTCCTTCTGATCTAGATTTTACTGTTTGGCGACTTGAAATAGTTGCTATAATTATTTGTATGACTGTCATGTTTGTGCAGGCTAAGATAGAAGAGAACATTTACCTTGGACCTCATGGGGCTCCTCCGTCACAATCAAAACAACTAGAACTGAACTCATCTGGCCGTAAACAGCGATTCAAGCAGAAACTAAAGGAAGCAGATAGGAGAATTAGTGGAACAGGGAGGGAAAATAAGTTAGAGAATTTGCGAGAGCTTGTTGGTGGTGGTGGGAAGGGAAGTTCCAATACGTCAAAGGGTTCTCCCAGGGACTGGTTAGACCCACATTGCCATGAATCACAGTTTGAGAAGCGGTCCTCTCAGTGAGTGGACTAGTTGGTACCTTGTATTATCGTTATTTTAACTTTGGTATAAACTATTTTAAGTTTGAATATCTTTAGAGACACCATATTTAATTGAAGTCATGAATTATGACAATAATCCATCAATTGAACCCATTGGCGTTGCTGCTAATGCAGGATATATTATGATAATTAACCGTAGCCTTCTGATCCTATTTACAGGACATTTGAAAATAACTCATTTATGTCTCTGCCTTGTCACCGTTGAATACACAATAGACCAGTTACCCTACTAGTAGGAGTAATTGTGGTGGGTGCTATTAAGCTACTGATATGCAAACTGCATGATATGTGTCACCTGTTCTGTTCAGCATTCACCCTCGTCTGGACAAAACTTGATAATCATTGCAATGTATCTTATAAATTTCTTTTTAAACTATTGTTGTGAAGTTATAGTCGGTTGTTTGTCTGTCTGTCTCATAATAAAGGAGATTTAGAGTTTTTTTTTTTTTTTAAATTATGGATAAATTTTATGAATGGTTCTTGTATTTTTTACTAACGCTCCAAACTTAGATATCATTAAATTTCAGAAACCAACGGTCACATTTGTTTAGAGCCACATGCAAGTTAGCATTTTTTAATATTTTTTCTATGTAATGTCAGATGGACCAGCCCTCATTTTTTCACTCCCAGCATCGAAGACTCTCTCTCTCTCTCTCTCTCTCTCTCCACTGTCAGGAGTGATAACTGTCAGGAGTGATAACAATATTTAATTGATTTGGTTAATTATTATTAAATTAAATTAATATTTTTAATTTAATTTTTAATTTAATTTTTTTAAATAAATTAAATTATTATTATAGTTAAATCAATAATTTTAATTCGATTTGATATTATTTAAATATTTTCAGTTTGTCGATTTTAAATTAAATATTTTTTTATAAATTATTATTATTTTATTATAAATTTAAAAATAATTCAATATTATATAATTCAAAACTTGTCTATTTCATTAATTAACACATTCAAAATTTATATTTTTTTTCAATAATTATATTATTTTTTATTTATTTTTAATTAATTTTTATGAATGATATTTTTTAAAATTTTAAATTATTATTAAGTTAAAAAAATATATGATTGTATATTAAATCAAATCAAATATATTTAATTATATATATATATATATATATATATATATATAATTTTATTTTGATTATATATATATATATATATATATATATATATATATAATTTTATTTTGATTTGATTTGAAATTAAAAAAAAAATTTCAAATCGTAAATTATATTAAATTTTTGACTTACTTTATTTTAAATTAAATCAAATTAAATAAATTATAAAATTATTAATTTAAATTTAAATTAACTGATTTAATTCAATTTAATAAATTCGATTAATTTAACTTTCTTGCATATTATCAGGAACAAAACCACCTAAAAAATTCAGACATCATGCTCTCCAAATCCAAAAAATTCCTCAAATACGTATATATATTTTTCACATCAGCCTCCAAAACAATATTTTTCTTTTCTTTTCTTCCCTTGTTTTGGCAATAGTCCAAAATCCATGTTTTAGCTAAAATAAACAGCTTTGGCAGGTGCCAATTCGCACCATATACAGCAAATTTTTGTTTCACTTCTGCTGAATTACTTCTTTTTTTGTTTTACTATTGTGCCCCTTCAAGAATTCGCTGAGTTGGGGTTGGTTTTAGTACAATAGTTTAGTTTAGAGGTTATTTTGGTATAAATGATATTTTGAAAATAGAGTTTTAGAGATGTTGTTTTAAAATATTTTGGCATAATTAGCTTAAATTTTTTTTATTTTTAAGTTTCAAAACAACGTTTTGAATTAATTAGTCAAATACTCAAAAAACTATTTGGTTTCTTTTAAATTTCAAAACGGTATTTCATACCCATTTTAAATAGATCCAAACACTCCCTTAATTGAGGAATTAAATTTTATATAAATATAAATAAATTAGTATAAAAATAAATTACATGAGAAAAAAAATTAAAATTTTAATAAATTTATATTGTATTATAATTACTATTATTTTACTTTCTATTTATTTAAATTATTTTTAAATTTATTTATTTAATATTATTTAAATTTTATCTCTTAACAAGTCTCCTTATAAATACTAGAAATTAATTTCAATAGCAGTTTAGCACCCTTCTTACGGGTTGAATACACAGCATTCTCTCGTGTATCTAATTTTAGATACCTAAAAGTTTTTATAAAAATTTATAAAAATTATATTTTGATAGTGTTTTATTTAATGAATCTAATGATGTATTTTTATGCTAAACAAAAATCAAATTGATAGAAAAAAATATATTATAAATACATTAAATTTAGACCGTTAAATATAATACACACAATTTATAATGTATTTTTTTCTATCCATTTGATTTTTGTTTAGCATAAAAATACATCATTATATTCATTATATAAAATACTATCAAAATATAATTTTTATAAATTTTTATAAAAATTTATAAGTATCTAAAATTGGACATTTACGGATTGGGGGGGGGTTACTGTGTATTTTTACACAGCAGCCCCTCATATGTCCAATTTTAGATACCTAAAATTTTTTATAAAAATTTATAAAAATTATATTTTGATAGTGTTTTATATAATGAATCTAATGATATATTTTTATGTTAAACAAAAATCAAATGGATAGAAAAAAATATATTATAAATACATTTAATTTAGACCGTTAAATATAATATATACAATTTATAATGTATTTTTTTCTATTCATTTGATTTTTGTTTGAGGGGCTGCTGTGTATGACACAACAGCCCCTCATGCGTCTAATTTCAGATACCTAAAATTTTTTATAAAAATTATATTTTGATAGTGTTTTATATAATGAATCTAATGATATATTTTTATACTAAATAAAAATCAAATGAATAAAAAAATATATATTATAAATACATTAAATTTAGACCGTTAAATATAATACACACAATTTATAAATTTAGAATGCAATGCAAGGCAAAGGCAACCAAACAAGCATTCGTCTAAACCAATTCGAACATGTTTGAAAAAGATCCAAACTTTTTTTACATTAGCTCTAAGATTGGCTTTTATCTGGTAATTCATTTTGATCAATAATGAACAAAGCAAAGAGCTAAAGACTTCACATATTAACAAGGAAAGCAAATATGAAATTTGGATCAATTATTACCTAATTCAAGATCCAATTATTCAATTCTCAAAAATCAAAGAACAATCCTTTATTCCAACAAGATCTAACTCATAATCCAATCCTGAGATCTAAAAAAATATTAAAACTTCTTTACAAGTTACAGCTAACATGTTAAAATTATATAATCTAATAATAAGAGTTATAAAATATATAAATAAAATTATATAATTATATTTTATATTTTAATTGTTTAATTTTTAAATGAATTTTATAATTCTCTAAATTAAATTTGCAATTTATTTGTTATTTTAATTATTTTTTCAAAATATAAATTACTTTACCCAGTATATGAATCATGGAAAAAAAAAAACTGAAAATTATATAAACAAATATGAAATTTATATACAAATTTAGATTGCGTTTTTTTTTAAATGACCTAATAATTTCATCTTCTATTTTGCAATCTACGCTACCATGTTGTGTAATTTTCCGTAGATTAACATTAAATATACCAATAGTTCAAATTATAATAGACATTAAATAAATAAGCAACTCAAATTTTATATTGATTATTTAGTTTACATATTTTTCAATAAATGTTATAATTTTCACGATACATTTTTTCGATAAGAATATTATCATATATTACTTTTAAAAGGCAAAACTTACACGATATTATTAGAGTTATAAAAGTTATTGTAAAAATTTTAGATTTACATATAAATTTAGATTGTATAAATTTTTTAAAAAATTTTAAAGTCATATTTAGTTTGAAAAATTTTGACGAGAAATGTTAAAAAATCTATGAATTCCGTCAAAATTCACTGTTTAGTTAATACAAAAATAATCAAAATTTATGAATTGTTAAAAATTTACCATTCACCATAATTTCTCATTTTGAGAGTTTTTAAAATCTTATATTTTGAGAGTTTTTAAAATCTTATATAAAAGATAAAATTTTAAAAATTTTTTATTTTAATGAATGAAAAATTTTATAAATTATTTTTTTATTATAAAAATACCATTAAAATTCATAAATTTTATTTTTATTCCAAATAAATGAAATTTTATAAATTTATGAAATAAAAAATTTAAATTTTTAATTTTATAAATTTTAATAAATTTCATGGATTTTGGCAGTTTTTCAACTAATTTTGTAATTTAACTGTCATTTTATCAATTAAGTGGTATTAGAAGTACACAAGAAATTCTCTAAATGTCAAGTCATTAAGAAGGCATCTAAATAATGGTTTTAGTTAGGAAATTTATATATATATTTTTTAAACTTAGTTAGGAAATTTGTGTTAGTTTAACAACATTTTAAATTGGAAAATAATGTTTTTCATAATTGCATATTACACCACATAGAAAGTATATATAATACAAATATATTATAATTATGTCTCATAAAAAAAAAAAATTAACTTGATTTTGATTATTCACAAGTAAGTATTCCCTCTCCTTTCCTTTTTATGTTCTAATTCATATTTGGTATATGATATCACAATTTCATATAACTCTCACATTATATAAGTGCATATAAAATTTTAAGACTATAGAATTTTTTACAAAATAGTAATTATTTTTATGCAAGTTTGCAATTTAATTATCTCCTTATATAATTTTCGCCTAGTAAAATTGATATAACTCATTTATAGAAAATCAATTGAATGTCATATAATAATATAATAAATGAAATTTATAATAATATAATATAATGCATGGAATTTATTATATGTATATGCACACGCACTCATATATATATATATATATATATATATATATATATATATATATATATATATTATAAAAAGTTATATTTAACAAATATTAAAATATATTTATATAAATAATAATAAACTTTTTATAGACTTTATTGTTATTTTGATTTATTTATGCAGGTTTTTAAAATATATGTGTTTCTATCACATGTTTTATTTTTCACATGATAATCACAATACAAGGGTATGAATTAACTGTATATAAAACTAGAAACTTTACATTCAAATTTAACTTGTATAATTTTTTAAGAAAATTTTATAATTCTGTTAATTTATTTTATAACTTAATTTTTATTTCATGTAATTTTTTAAATTTAAAATTACATAACAACATATGTTTATATAATTTTTTCAGCTCTATCTATAATTTTTATATTTATTTCAAAATTTTAAAATAATAAATAAATGTTAAAATTAATTTGGAAAATTATAAAATTTATTAAAAATTAAACAAGTAAAATATTAAATATAATTATATAATTTTATTAGTGTATTTTATTACACTTACTATTAGATTATGAAATTTGAGAGGATTATGATAGTGCGATAAAGGCACCCTGGAAGGCACCCAAATTTCTAACCTCAGGGTCCCGCACATGCAAAATGTAAAAGATGCCACTATATCCTGACGCAGGGGAATATTGAATCAGAGCCGTTAACTCCTCAATACAAACTCTCAACCGTTCATCACTTTCCCTAATCTCGATCTTCTCTCCCTCCATCTGACAGTTCTATCCGACGTGGCAATTAACTGCATTTTAAATCCGGATTTCAAGTCCGACCTATAAATAAAACATAGAAAAATCGAAGCCCCACTTTTTAATTTTTAATTTTTTTTGAAGATTAACTAACGAGAAATCGCAGCGTGAAAATGCGTCCCAACTGAGAGATAGAGATAAACACTTTGCCTTTGAAAGCTTTCAATTCAACGAATTAGGGTTTCTAATTCTCTGTAAGTTTCAATTTTTTCTTTCTTTTTTTTATCACTACTACTTTACAGTTTTGTTTTTGGTTTCGATTTTTTTTTTTTAATTTAGTAATTTAATAATGTAATTGTAATTATGGTACATAATTTGCTTGTTTGGAGGTTAGGGTTTTGAGATGTGTTTGTTTTGAATGGGAAATGTTGATTTTGTTATGCGAAATTCAATTTTCTATTCTCTGTTTGGTCTTTGAATTAGGGAATTTTGCTATACAGTTTATGGAGCTTGAAATTTTTGTTAAATTTAGGTTAATTATGCTTAATTTTTCTTTAATTGCTTAATTCAGCTTGCTTTGTAAGAACAAGACATGTTAAACTTAAAAATTTGAACTTTTTCCCCTGTTGTCTTCTCTGTCTTTCCTGCTGATAAACACAGGATTTTTCTGTACGTTTAAGCTTTTCTAAATCTTTTGAGTACTTGAAAATTGAATAGGCGTCTGTTGTTCTGCTTTGTGTTCTATATTGTTTTTTTTTTTTGGAAATTTGCTTATTAATTGTAAATGTTGGTGTGATCAAAATTTGTTTTGCTTTTTATGGGTCATTTCATTATTTAATATCTTTTGTTCAAATGTTTTCTTTGTTTTTGGTGGGTGAGATTTTGCTTTGGATATCTGTGGAACTAAAAGTCGTCCAATGGAGTTTTACAAACTAAGATGTTGCTTACTGTTGTTTTATGTGAAATTTAGCTGTGCAGTTACTTTCGATTATGTATCATCTGTAGAAATATTATGTTCCGAGACAAATTACTGTCCTGTAAAAAAATTGCATGAACATTCTCTATGAGAGTTTTTTGGGCGAGTGGTTGTGAAACTCTCCTCATCCACTGACACAAACACCCGGCCTCTTCTCTTTAAAACTGATGATCTGTTTCTTAAATTTTATTAAGTGCAGGTTTTTGCTGAAATATGGGTTAAGTTTGAGCTTTTTATAAGTAAAATCTGATTTTTTCCTAAATACAGGGTTCTACTATCCAAGTTAAGTTGGATTTTATAGTGAAGGGAAAAAATTAATTTCTGCTGTAGCATTTTCATTAGATTGGATTATGGGTGAAGAAGAAACAGCAACTGAAACTCCTGAAGTAGCAGCAAACGGGACTAGTGAACCAAAGAAATCTGGTAAATCTGTGAAAGGGAAAAAAGAAGAGGAAAATAATAAAGTGAAAGCAATGGATGAAGATACAAATGATAATGAGAAAGCTGAGGCTGAGAAGATGGATGAGGATGCCAAGGTGAATAATGACAAAGAAAGCAAAGAAGAAAAAGAAAAGGAAGACGAAGACGAAGAAAAAGAGGAACCCAAAACTGAAGCAATGGAAGAAGAAACTGGGCCAAAAGGAGAAGAGGAGACTGAAGAAAAGGAGGAAACCAAAGAAGTGGTGGAGGATAAGGTTGATGAGTCCAAGGATAAAGAAGAGGTGGAGGATGAGGTTGATGAATCCAAGGATAAAGAAGAGGTGGAGGATAAGGTTGATGAGTCCAAGGATAAAGAAGAGGTGGAAGAGAATGAAGATAAGGGGTCGAAGAAACGTGGGAAAGGGAAGAGTGCCGGGCAGAAGAAGAGTGGTAGAGAGAAAGCTGAAAAGAAGAAGAAGGTAGTAGAAGAGAAAAAGCAACCAGAGCCAAGGACTCCTGTCACTGACAGACCACAACGCGAGCGAAAATCTGTTGAAAGGCTGGTGGCATCTATTGAAAGAGATGCTTCCAAGGAATTCCACATTGAAAAGGTGTTCTCTTTTTGTTAAAAATTATGTTCCAAATTGCATTTTCCTAGTGAAAATTTTATTTGTGTTTATGCGGGAAGTTAAATTTATACAGTTTGCCTTTCAAATTGCAGGGCCGTGGTACCCCTCTGAAAGATATACCTAATGGTATGGTCTATCTTTTGTATATATAATTCCTGCTTAATTGGTTGCTGGGCTAGTTGAACAAAATAGTTTTGTTTATGGATGCTCTCTTTTGTTGTTTGGTTTTTTCTCTCTTTTGTTTTTTTTTTTTCTTTTTTAGAGTGTTGGTGTGTCTTGAGGATGTTCATGATAAGTTCTAGGCTTTAGTTGATTTTTCTATCTTGGTTGTAAAGATTAAAAAGAAAGCATAGAAGCAGTTAAGATCTGTGGGGAAATATGGGGAGAAGAAAATAGGAACATGTGACTTACAAATTGAGGCTAGAGGAGTAAATTAGGAATATGGTGGAATGTGACTTGTGGAGAATAAAATTACATGGGAAGAAGCATGAGGCAGTGAGAGTAAAGAAATTTTGGTAAATGCTTTAAGCTACACTCTATGGATATAGGTGCATTTCTGGTGGTCAGATTTGCTTCTTTTTTTTTTTTTTTTTTTTTTCCCCTATAGTTCCAGAGATTTTCATTTCCCACTAATTTGAAGTGTGAAAGACGCACGCGCACGCCCACGTGCACAGATATATATATAACCTACTGGTTTGTTAACCTATTTGTTCAGTGTAAGTCAAATTTCACACACACGTGCGCGCGCGCGCACACAAAGACAGACAGAGACTGATATATGTATAACCTACTGGTTTGTTAACCTATTTGTTCAGTGTAAGTCAAATTTTGCTTTTATGATCTCTGTTTTGTTTTGTACACACACACACAGATATATATATAACCTACTGGTTTGTTAACCTATTTGTTCATTGTAAGTCAAATTTTGCTTTTGTGTTTTGTACACACAGATATATATATAACCTACTGGCTTGTTAACCTATTTGTTCTGTGTAATTTAAATTTTGCTTTTGTGTTCTCTGTTTTGTTTTGTAGATTCTTAAAAGTTTAGGGGTCTAAAAATACACACGTGTAAGCTCCACTGTCCTATTTGGTAGGATGTGTGATTCTTGGAATGTATAGTTGTCATCTATTATTTAAAAAAGTGATGATAAACATGGTCTTAAATCCTAATTTAATGATAACCGCATGGATAGTAATCCATACATGAAGTCTACTAGTTGATCACATATTGTAGTGTTGTTCTGGGCCCCTTTTTCTCTTTGCTGTTATTTCTGTAAAACTTCATTATTTGCATTGCCATTTTGGTAAATGTTGTAAAGTTGATCTTCCATGATTCACAAACTCTTTTATTGATGATAAGTTTTTGGATTGAAACTATAAAGCTAAGGCTTATAAAGTTTTCCCAAAACTTGTTCCCTTGTTGTTTTCTTCAGATTTGATATTTCGTTCTTCTTTCAAAATATATGTGCTAGGTTTATGAGGGTGGTTGAAATTGTATGGCAATTTCTGTTCTTTGTACATTTTGAATTCAGATGGCTGTACTAAACCCATACTGGATGTAGCAATTGACCTCTAAATGTGTTTTCTCTTCAGTGGCATTCAAGTTATCCCGAAGAAAGACTGATGATACTTTTAAACTGCTTCATACAATTCTCTTTGGAAGGAGAGGGAAGGTAATCCAACAACTATTCTCTTTGTTATTTGTTTATGCTTATACTGCTCTGTTCTTATTTGTGTCTCCCATAGTAAAAAAGGATATTTAACTGCATTCTATCAAGTGTCAAAAAAATTTAGGTATCCGTTTCCTATGGGATGCAAAAACTAAAATTCTGGGTCTTCTTGCCTTTCTTTTATGCAACTTGAATTATTGCTTTTGCAGGCAATTCAGATCAAGAGTAATATATCCCGGTTCTCTGGTTTTGTATGGCATGAAAATGAGGTAAGAATATCAAATTTGTGAGATAGAGAGTTCCTTCCATGTATGTGAATTTACAGGATTAAGGACTTTGTTGATCACTGTACAAGCAATTGCTTGGCCTGATATTTGATGTTGGTATTCTGAAAAAAAATTTCTCTATATGATCTTATATCTTTGTTGCAGGAAAAGCAAAAGAGTAAAGTGAAAGAAAAATTTGACAAGTGTAATAAAGAAAAGTTGTTAGAATTTTGTGATGTGCTTGACATACCAGTTGCAAAGGCAACTACAAAGAAGGTGAGTTGCTCAAATTTTACATTAACATTCTAGGTCTTGGTTGTTTAATGGTCAAATGATTTGAGGATTATGCTGTCATCTGCCCAACCATAGAAAGCAACTTATTGAATAGTGAAAACCATTTGTTCTCTCTCTCTCTCTCTCTCTCTCTCTTTTTTTTAAGTTACCATGTGTGCATGCAAATCAATCAATTCAAAGATTTTACTCCTCTGGATGTGTGCTGAATATGCTTTAAAATCTGCAGATGACAATCTCATTGTATGATTAAAGTTAGAGCTGCAGTGATTTTCAGTTATGCATCACAATGTCACATGCTCACTGCTTGATCCTACTTTCATTATGGTGCATCAGGGTCTAGCAGTATAACTTTGCACCCTGATGATTGCTTTTTTTTTTTTTTTTTTGGTGGAATAAGACATGCTGTTCTTGCTGAACCTTAATTGTCATGCAGGAAGATATTATTACGAAGCTGATAGACTTTTTGGTGGCCCCTCATTCTACAACTACACTGCTACTTTCAGAAAAAGAGAAGGTTATTTTTCCTCTTCTTCCCCAATTTATACAAGTTCAGATTTTGAGATGTCAAATATTTCCAGCCGTGGTCTATTTTAATCTTTAAAGTTTTATCTGATTATTAGGCAAGCAAAAGTAAAAAGCGCAAGAGGGTGACCAAAAGCTCAGCCTCCAGGAGTGCATCTTCAACACGCTCAGTGAAGGTATATTTCTTCTTGTAATCTTGAAAATGTGATTTTAATTTAATTAACATTGCATCTCATTATCAATTTTGATGCTGGTATTTTGCATACCCCATTATTTATCTTGCTGTGTCGTTCTTTTTGCTATTTATTTATTATTTTCATTTCGTTTTTTTTTTTAATTTTCGTGGCATGTTTCACAGAGTCGAAAAAAGGCCGAGGATGCTTCAAAATCTGGTAAAAAGGCTACACTTGATTTAGAAGATGAGTCAGAAGAAGAAAAAGAAGAGGAGGAAGAAGAAGAAGAAGAAGAAAATGAAAATGGTCTTCCTGAGAAATCTGATCCTGAGATGCCTGAGCATTCTGAAAATGAGGAGAATAAATCTGAAGAGGAATCTGAAGAAGATGGTGGTAAGGGCAAAAGAAGCTCAAAAGCATCATCTAGAAAGAAGGAATCTGCTGGAAAAGCTAAAAGCAAGAAAGTCACAGATTCCATTAAATCCAGTCCTCCTGCCAAAGGAGAAACTAAAAAATCTTCGACAAAACGCACTGAAGCTGATAATGACAGTGATGCAAGTCCAACAATTTTCTCAAGGAAGAAGAAAAATGAAAAAGTTGTCAAGGAGAAGTCCTCAACTCCTGCAAAATCTCCTTCCAAGGAGAAAACAGGTATTTTTTCAAGTCGATCTTGAAGAATGTAATAATTGAGTAGTCATAAGTTCTTTTAATGAGTTCCCTTCATAATTCTCACAATGTTGTCTTCTGTGTTTTTTTATAAGTGCTGTAGTTTCCCTACTCGGAAGTATACTGAAAAATCAGTTTTTCATATTAAGGTAAAAAAGCAGCAAAAGGGAAGGAAAAGGCTAAAGTTAAAGAGGAGAAATTGAAGCCAACTGATGACGAACTTAGAAATGCCATATGTGAAATTCTTAGGGAAGTGGATTTCAATACGGTAAGATTTTATATTACCAGTTCTGTTACCAGTTTGCTACTGTTTAAAGGCCTTGATAGCGGTTAAAGTTCTAAATGAAGCATGCTGGATTTCTGATTGAAGTTTATAGTTAATATGGGTTGCTGTAAGTTCTTCCTGAACAACCCACAATTACTTCTGGTTATGTCTCCAAGACATGCTGAGTCTAATAGTTCTTGTCTTTATTTGGCATTGCTTATTCATGAAGCTGCTTCACTTTTATTTCATGTCCCCAAGCTATATTCTTCAAAAATTACTAAATTTAGAGCTGAATGAGGCTGATCTAACAAACTAGCAATTGAAAATTTTATTGCATCATTTCAAAGAAATGCATACTTGTTGAAAGGACTATTGTGCTTCTTGCAGGCTAGTTTTCTATTCCCATAACACGAGGGATTATATGTTTTTTAGGTACGAATTAATGGTCTTTTTCTTCACAAATTTATAATGAAATCTGAATTTTGCAGGCTACATTCACTGACATTCTGAAGCAACTTGGTATGCACTCTTCCCTCTTGTTTAAATTTTTTTTTATTCTTTTTATATCAGTAAATTAGGTGGAAAAACACTTGCTTTAATTTGATAATTTTCTACTCCCTACTAAGACATTGATTTAGGCATGTCCAAACTTTACTCAGATGATCTAGAGAACGAATAACTTGAAATGGCATTTCTTAAAACATGTTAGTCATTCATTTTGCTGGCCTAGAGTGGATTTTAGAAAAGCCATGTGCAGTTTATTTCCATTAATTAAAGTGATCCACACTGTTCATGTATCGGAGAGGTCCACTTTTGGTGATATGAGATAAATTTAATAAGGATTTGGACAAAAGAAACCTTCACTGGAATTGCTCAGAATCAAAACAAATAATATCCTGCCTTCTATTTTTTGCTATTTCTTGAATTGAAAGTTAAAACCTATGCTTTTTTTTCTTCTCGGTTTCCTGAAAAATATCTGCTGCTTTTTCAGCTGGGCAATTTGACACTGATCTCACTCTAAGAAAGTCATCTGTAAAACTTATGATCCAAGAAGAACTCACCAAACTAGCTGATGATGAAGATGGAGAGGGTGATGCTGAGAAAGATGAGAACCAATCTGCCAGTCAAGAGGTTGCGACCTGATATTTGTATCATGACTACCTGAAAATAGTGTAGCTATTTATGTTGCCTTTGCTGCGATAGTTTACACCTAGTGATGCTCACATATAATACTGTTTAGTCTGTCAGTAAATCCAGCTATATAATTTACTGTTAGTGTTTAATTTGCTGTCAGAGCATGACGAGTATTTGTTGGAAAGTGTATAGGAGGTGAAAATACTGAAGCTGTGTGCACGTTAACTTAAGGTGTAGGAATTTTTTGCCCTTGTAATTTAACCAACCTTCAAAATTGCCTTAATATTCACCTTATTGTTTTTCCTCTTTCATTTGATTTAACTTGATTAATGCCAAACTGATTAGCTATGTTGTATTATAATTGTTCCCGTTGCCCTATGGCAATAATTTTGTGCAGGAGAGGACCAATTGATTGAAGATTAATTAGTTGCTGCACTCTTTTTTTTCCCTATTTTTTGGCCCCTTTTTGTTACAGTTGTGCAGGGGAAGCTGTCTCTGCCTTCCAACATGAGCTACTAATGAAAATTTTCAACCAATATTTCCATTTGAGTTTTATGAAGATGGTGGATGAACTTCATTTTGGTAAAAGGTATTTGGGAATTGGATAATTCCATAGATAAATGGCAATATCTATGAAGTACGTGGTGCAAATTTTTTGTTGCTTTAAAGAATAATGGAAATCAATAGGAAGGATGGACAACTAGAAAGTGGAAATGCAGTGAATCATTATTACCAAATAACAAGCCAAGCATGAAAGGCTGTGCAGATAGGAAAATGCCCAATTGTGAACTCTCAATAGTCAAAAAGAGACGAGGAGACTGGAGACATGTTTAAAGTTCACCAGCCAGCCAGCCTGGGAATCGGTGAGTGATGGTGCTAATTCACCTATAGATAAAGCAGCAATGCTTGGGGAGGGCGTTGCGTGGCTTCCAAATCTAGAGGTGGCTTTATTTTTATCCTCTCTATATTTAAGCCCAAATCCCAAATGCATCACTCATTACCGTGAAATTTGTAATAATCCTATATTCTTAAACCCTAATTTTTTTTTTTAATTTTATCGGAAAATTTTTAAAAGGAAAAGAATTATATACTGCGAGTTGAATGCTCGATGACTTAACTACTAACCTAATAAGAAATATTTTTTACTTCCTAAGTATTTGTAATCGACAGCTCCTCCTTGAATACAAAAGAGAGTTACTTAGATTCTTTCAACAATTAAAAGGTGATTCCTGATTCGCGTTTGAATCTAAAATTGAATTCGTGTTTGATTCAATTTTTAGTTCAGTTAGATTCTTTTGGGTTCGGTTTCATACGAGTTCTAATTATTTATTTTAGTTCTATATTAATTTTTAAATTTTTTAAGAATTAAGTCTTCAAATATTTTATTTAATTTCTATTTTTAAATTTTTAAGATCGAAATTTTCAATTCGATTCAATTATCTTTTATATTTGAATAGAATCAAATCAAATAGCACTCAGTCTTAAAATTTGGAGGGTTCAAATTTTCAAAATCAAATGTAGAGAATGGAGTGTCGTTTTCAT
Source organism: Aleurites moluccanus (assembly GCA_948193065.1). NCBI lineage: Eukaryota > Viridiplantae > Streptophyta > Magnoliopsida > Malpighiales > Euphorbiaceae > Aleurites > Aleurites moluccanus. The sequence goes on along the minus strand of CANXYC013042664.1, from coordinate 35,315 downwards.
GGTTGAGAGCGTTTCCACTGCCGTGTCATTCACGCACTAATGTGTGAAAACAATTTTTTTTTTTTTGTTGTTTGAAAAAGTGTTAACTTAATTTATAAGATATAAGAGATTACTACTATAAAGGAAGCGTTCTTTTCTTTCGTCAATTGAAAGGTCAAGTGAGTGACTCACATAAGTTTTATAAGAGGTTACCATTTTTAAAATCAACCATTAACACTATATATGTTTGGTAGATAATAATAATAAAAAAAAAAGTGAAAGGAAGATATACTTAGTTAATAATATGGATTTATAATTCTTATGATGTAATGAAAAAATTAATATAATTAATAAATTAAGCAAAGAAATACATTAAAAGAAAGGTGCTTATAAGATCAAACTATTAAATGCAACATTAATTGATTAATTAAGGTTAAAAAATCTATGAAACAATAATAGTAATATATAAAATTATGGAAATTAACAGGAATGGAGGGAGATTAGGTTCAGGTGAGTTTGGGCCATCACAACCTAAAAAATCTTATAAATTTATAAATAAAAAAACTATTTTATTTATTAAAATTTAATTTTTTTATATATTTTCGATTATTTTATGATTAATTTTTTGAAAATTTTTATATTTATATAAAAAAAAATTTAATTTTTAACTCATTCAAAATTAATTAATTTTTTTTTTTTTTAAGTTTGATTATGAAAATAATACCTTCTCCAATTCCAAATGTGAAACTAAAGATAATATAAAATGAAAATGTCAAAATCGTAGGATTAAAGACAAATGCTCCACTTCAGTAGTGGAGCACTGAAGGTCTCCTTAGTCATCAAATAAAGGTCTTTAACAAATCAAATCTCATAAGAATTAATTGCATACTTGGCAACTTGTGTTTAGCGGATAATAATGTTTAGTGCAAGGCTACTCCCTTTTAATAATTGTTTATTATTAATCAGTGTTTTCATTAGTTGTCCCATTAGTACATTCTTTTCCTTTTGTTAACTAAAATAATTATGATATTAAAATTTCTTTATTAGTTGCTTTCATTTTACAATATTTATCATTTAAAATTCAATTAAAAAAACTATTTCATTATATTAATTTTAAATATTTTATATTTAATTTTATTTCACGTCAAATATGACCTTCGTAATTAATTAGCATAAGATGATAAATTTAATAAATTATAAAGAAAATATGCATTTAAATATTTTATAAAAGATTTTCTATACGTATATGTTCAATCCTCAAGGTATTTTATCACCTCAATTCATAACATATTTTAATTTTATTCTCAAGGTATTTTATCACCTCAATTCATAACATATTTTAATTTTATTGTCACAACATCTCTTAATGCATGAATTATTGTTAAAATTTATAATTATTTTATGCTGATGATACTTTTTTTTTATTACTATTATTGTTAGGTAATATAGCAATATTATCATATTCACTTTGAAATATGAGTTTTGCAAAAGATACATATTTTATTAATAATTTAATTTCATTATTATAGATTAAATTAAGCTTCATATAATTAATAAAATAAATAACTCATCACCAATCATGACTCAATAGTCAATAACCTATTAAGTTAAATTACTTTAGGGTATATGCTATCGAAACCTTAATTAAATTATCAATGTGGTAATATTATGCATATATGAGAGCTTAATTAATTTTGTTTTTATGTAAACTCTTGGTAATTAAATATAATATGGGATGAGTTTTACGGAAAGGGACAATCCTAAACAACACACAATGAAAGGTTATAATATAAAGGTCGGCGATCCATTGCGTAGTTGCCTGATTAAATAAGGCACATTCATTTGTATCTTATCCTAATTAAGTTGCCCTTAGCCCAATTCCAATCTCTACATGCATGCAACACAATGCCAATATGCTGATGCGGCATAAAGATGACCAATTTATATTAAGCTGAAATAAAAGAAGTCTATAAGGGAGTAAGCTATCCACGTGCCACATGGTTATGGCTCTTGAAGTTAGTTTGCTATTCAAGTCCCCGGTTTTAACTAAAAAAGATTTATAAGATCCTTTACATGCTATATATATAAACGGCTCCACGATAAAACAATTTATACTTTCGCTTGACAGCGAAGTATATGCCATCTCTTATAAAAATACTTTAACTCAAATATGAATAGCTTGTAAGGCTGTTTCTTAATGAAAAGCTTTAATGAGATTTTCATTTTAGAGAAAAAAATTCTTGTTAGACTAAGATAATAAACACATTAAAGATTTAAATACATATTTAAAGGCAAAAGACTGATATAAAAAAGATAACTTATCTTATCATTTTAGATTCTGTTATTCTTTTCAGCTTTGAAAATATCACCACATGTTTACCTACTCTCATTCGTTGGACCTAACTAAACCAGCATAACATGAAAAATCACAAATTCATTTAAGTAAGTGAACTCTCACTAAAATAACTCATAGCAAGAATAAAAAAGGGATCAACTCTCCTTCTCCCAAATTTCAAATCTATATAAACCTATTAATTTAACATCGGAGACTCCTTATTGGAACAGTGATTTGAGAGTCCCTGAACATTTTTTTTCTCTATTTATAAGCTTTCTCTCATCATCATCATTGCACCAAGATACTCGAAAATCATAAGAGGTAAATTTGGCCCATCAACATCATTTATAGGGGTGAGAAAAAAAAAATTGAAAATTAAACTGAATCAAATTTAATAATCAATTCGATTCAATTAGTCATGTAAAAAAATAATTCGATTCGATTTAATTTAATTCAAAAATTAATTTAGTTAAATTTTTCAAAATTTAAATTCGGCTAATTTGATTTTTTTTTAAAAAATTTAGTTCAGTTTGAATTGACGAATTATATGTTGACCCCTAATCATTCATAACCATTTTTTTTCCTAATTCTTCATTTATTAAAGAACTAAATAGTATTATATTTTAATTTTTTAAATTAAAATAGATTAACAATTTTAGAGTTTTTGTATTTTTTTAAATTATATTAAATGGTCTATACATTTCTAAAATTATACTAAATAATTTTTATATTTTGCTTTCTTTAAAAATAAAGCTCTTGAACTAAAAAATTCGTTAAATCAATCTATAATACTTTTCATTTTCATTTTAATTTTTAAAATTTAGCGACCTATACCTTTTAGAATGAGTTAAATCTCTTACAAATCTATTAATGGCACCCACTACACAAAACCATATAAATTCTATTTCATTCAGAATCAAATTAATAGTTTTAGTTGAGATGAAATTACCAAAAATCAAAGTAATTGAAAACCTAAATTCAGAAGAAAAAAAAATATTTTTTCTCCATAATGAAACATTTCAAATCACATTTTCCTTCTCCTCTGTTTCCCAAACACCATACAAAAACTAATATAAGCTAAAAGATCACGGAACCATCGCTTTCACGGCATCATGTGACAAAAAAAAAATGCAAAATAAAACTAAAACCTCCAGCATTTGCTTGATACATTTCCATACAAATGATGCAAAACACACGACAGGGAGAGAGAAAATAAAAATAGTTTACGAATTTAATACGAAAATTCTTTTATATAATAACGAACTTTCAATCCGTAGAAGACGACAATGATGAGGGATCGAGTCGATAGTTCGGTCGCCAATCCGACAATTATAAGTGTTAAATGGATTGCATTTGTTTGCTTTACTTTGCTACAGTGATAAAGAGGTTAAGAACCAGATTCTGACATTTTATAGAGCTTCTATAGAAGGTTTTAAGTTTAGGCTTTCCAGAGAATTCAAAATTAATAATTAGTTGTTCTTTTGTAGAATTTCTAAGAAGAAAAATAAGAAGGGGAACGAGTTTTAATGGATGAGATAGAAGATGAAAGGGTACGATTAATTTGAGTATTATAAAAAAATTTATTTAAAGATTGGCATCAAAAAGATGATTTTGTTTAATAAAATTAAAATTAATGGACTACTCAGTTAATTTTAGAAATGAAAGGATTAATTTAAATATTATAAAAAAATTTATTTAAATGTTGACTTTAAAAGAACGATTTTACCTAATGAAATCAAAATCGATAGACTATTTAATATAATTTTAGAAATGTAAGAATCATTTAGTATAATTTAAAAAAAATAAGAACTTAGAGTAATTAGAGTAATTAACTTAATTGAAATTCACACTTAATAAACTTAATTAATTTTTTGAAAAAAAAATAAAATTCACTCTTAATAAAAAAAAAATTTACATGCAATAATTAAATTTTACTTTCTTAATTAATTGAAATTCTACTTAATTTGAAATTAAAAAAAAATTATTATATTAGTTAAAAAGTTAATGATCAAATTATCTTTTAAATTTATATTAATTATTATTATATATTTTAAATTTTAATTAAAATAAGTAATTAAATCTAAAGAAATGTCAAGATTTAAACTCCTTAATAAAATATACTAAAAACTTTTAATCTCCCTTGCCCATTCTTGAGTAAAATTCATATGTATAACCTTAAATAATATGCCATTAATTATTACATAAATATATTTATATTAAATTGCGCATTTTTAACCAAAGCAATATTTATCTGTCCACATTACAAATAATGAAAAAATTGAGTTATTAACACATATTTAATAATAAAATTTTTTATTCTTTTTATCATAACAATAAAATCATATTTATCATTAAAAAAATTATTTTCAAAATAATTATTAACTAATATAAATAAAAAAATGTTTATGAAAAATATTAAATAAAAACTGTTATTTTAATTAAATTAATTATTTTTTTAATATTTATGAAAATAGAAGTAAGTTTATTTTTTCTAGATGAAGAGAATATAAAATTTTCTATATCATCTTGGAAATTAAAAAAAAAAATAATCCAGGCAATGATAAAGATTAGGAAAAAAAAAAAGATACCGACCACGTGCCCAAAAAAAAATGAAGGGTAGAGATTAGATAGACCGGAAGGAATCGTGCGGTCTAGAAGGTGATCGTACGAGAAACACACTTATCGACAAACAACGGTCGGTAACGAGCCACGTTTCAACGAGCATTGTTTGTTATTAAACCCATCCGACGGACTCAACTCATTCCCTATCTCCCAATTAAAATTCCCCTTTCTCACATCGTCTCTCTCAATTTTGCTCCTCCTACTTCAATTTTTTTCTTCTTTTTTTCCCAAATTTCGATCAATCTCAAACTCTCACTCTCTGTCTCTGCCTCTTCCATATTTGTACAAAATGCCCAATTAACCATCTTTTGTTGATAGCCATTCCATAATCTCCTTTTAATATCATGCCAACATCTATGTACATGTAATACTCCCTTTTGTCAACTTCCATTCAATCCTTAATTTTTTTATCTAAAATTTGATGTTTTTGTGTTAATTATGCATTTCGAGTTCAAGTTCGACGTATTATTTTAATATCATCAAGTCAAAATAAACTCAGTGACCGTTCAATTCATCTTTTGGTCACTCTATTTTTTAATAATTATCCCAACTCCAACTTGCAAACTCGCACCACTAAATTATTCTCTAAATTTAAGTAGTATAGACTTCAGTGTTACTGTATCAAAAGTACAACTTTGATCACAAACTCGCATCCATCTCCCAAAAATAAGGAAATTGAAATTTTCTTTTTACCCATTTGATGGCAGACTCTGACAATGACTCTGGAGGACCCCAAAATCCAAACGCACACGACTTGTCGTCGCCGAGAGAGCAAGACCGTTTTTTACCCATAGCCAACGTTAGCAGGATCATGAAAAAAGCATTACCAGCAAACGCTAAAATCTCCAAAGATGCAAAGGAGACGGTACAAGAATGTGTATCTGAATTCATAAGTTTTATAACCGGAGAAGCGTCAGATAAGTGCCAGAGAGAGAAGAGGAAGACTATCAACGGTGATGATCTTCTTTGGGCCATGACTACTTTAGGATTTGAAGAGTATGTTGAGCCTTTGAAAGTTTATTTGCAGAGGTTTAGAGAAATGGAAGGAGAAAAGACAGCTGTTGCGCGTGATAAGGACGCTCCTGGTAGTGGAAGTGGGTTTGGTGTGGACGGATACGGTGGGTACCAGAGCCACGTGTACGGGACCGGTGGCGGTGGGTTTTATAATCAGGTGTTGGGGAAAGGGAGTGGCCCGGGCTATGGTGGGCCTAGTGCTAGTTTAGGAAGGCCCAGTTAGCTTTAAATGATGAACCTGGAGAGTATTGGCCTGAATTTACATATAGTTGGTGATGATTTTTAATCAACAGGAGGAGATTGATGAGGTGCATCACCCTCGGTTACACGTGTTCGATTCAGGTCAGTTTCATCAGACGGCTGTAGGAAGTGTTGGCCTGTTGATCGGCAAATGAGTAGATATGAATATTATTTTTTTAACTGTTAAAGTATTTTTTTTAGGAGCTTATGTGTTCATCGAGATTAATAACTTGAATTGATGATTATGAAGATGATCATATGGTGGGAGACGATGAACATATTTATGTCATTTTTAATTTTAATTTATGATTTCTCATTTTAATGTTACATATGAATGCTATATCATATAGTGTGATTTGTTTATTAGAGCTAAGTGAGGCTAAATTAATTAATCTGTGTCAGGTTTTGTGCATTTTATTAATTACTTTTGTAGTTAGAAAGGAATAAAGAAATTAAATTTAGATGTATTGTGATAAATGTATTTACTTCTCCATATATATTATTATTCTTCTGTAATTTTTGTTTTTCAGTAATGGAAATATGCTATTTGTGTGATATTAATAATCAATCTACTTTCATTTCTAGTAGTTGAATATTAACATGATTATTAAATTTTTAATAAATTATTTGAAAAATAAAAAAAATGGACTCTTTAACTAATCTCAATTTAAACTTGCTAAAAATAATTTTTAAATCGTCTAACAGAAATTTCAAAATGAATTTCATTTATTTACAATATTATAAAAAAATTCATGAAATAAGTAATATAAGAAGTAAACTCATTAAATAAACCATGGCTAGAAAGATTAAATATAATATTTACAAATGGTAGCACACCGCTTGTAGTTTCCAAGACCACATTTCAATATTCAAATTTAGAAGTTGTAATTTGAAAGTTATTAGGTTTAATTCTCAGTTCATGTTTGGTGCCAGAAGTGAAGGTCTTAATTATTATTGCTTCTGAAATAGGAGAGAAGTAATGGCAATTACATGATTCATAATTATGAGAAGATGAAGGAGAAGAAAAAGTAAAATTAGGGAATAGGAAGGGACCAGAATGACGGTGAAGTGGAAATATGAATCATCAGTTTTCTACAGTGAAGACAAGACTCCCAATTTCTAATCTTATTCATATGTAGTGCATAAAGTTGAATAGTGAAATTGATGTTTTAAAGTCAATCTCAATAGGGTGCTACAGGTTTCCCTCTGGGGAAGCTTCAAGCAACCCACATGTTGAATTAAGAGAAGAAATGTGGGAGACAACATCATAACTTGGGTGGAATTCTATCAATTATATTAATTCTCTTAGTTGGATTAAAAGATCAAGCTTCTATCTAATAATGCAAGAGTTTAAGAATTTAAATTCTAAAAATAATATGAATGAAAAAAATTATTGAATATATCTAATACACTTAAAAAATAATATGCGATTACTCGCATTAATGTAAAATTCATTTTTTATAAATTTAGATTATGATAAAGTACCTTATTTTTATTTTTATATGTACTAATAATTTCACAAATGAAAGAAAAAGTAAAAATGTGATCTTACAGAGTTCAGGACTTGGGAATTTTATTCACCGGTGACATCCACTTTCAATTCAAGTCCAGTATTGTCTGCACTTAAGGCTAGTATATGACTATAATGTGTCAAAACGAGCACAATTGTACAGATTGGCATTAAGCAGATTCTAACATAAACATGCGATAATAGGATAATTATTATTGTGACTTGTGTCCAAATAGTAACGTAAACTTTACAAACACACGGTAACTAAACTGGAATCATGTAGAAGTAGTTAAAATTATTAATCCCAAATAATAAGATTTTCAAACATTAAATCATTTGGAAAGGAAGGGGTGATTTCCAGTAGAACCCATTAAATTCTCATTTAAGTAAAATTAGGATCAGACGTAGGATTTTTAAAAAAGATACATCCCTTCACATTTAAAGAATACAAAATTTTTAAGAATAAACATTATAATAATAAAATAAATTTATTTAAAAATATAAAAAATAAAAGTACCAAACAAATATATTTTTTAATTAAAAATAATTAAAAATTATTATAATATCGTTAAAAAAATGAATAAAATTGAAAATAAAAATAAAGAAAATTAAGAAAATTAAGTAAAATTAAAAAGAAAATAAAAAATTAAGGAAAAAAAGTGAAAGAAATGAAATGAAATAATATTTTATTAGAGATTAAAGAATTATTTTTTTTAAATAAAAAAATTATTTTATTAATTTTAATAAATTTTAAAAATTAAATAATAATTTATCTTGAAAAATTTTAATAATTAATGGGATAAAAAAAATGAGATTAAATAATATTTTATTAAAAATTAGAAATTAATTTTCTTAAAATAAAAAAAATATTTTAATTAATTTTATAAATTATAACCACTAAATAATAATTCTACATTAAAAATTTTAGTAAAACCCATGTATGCACTAATATACTGGTAGTGACAACGCATCCTTCCAAACACCCTCGCCTCGTACCCTAATAAAACGTGTGATTTGAAACCATAAATTTTACTGGAAGATGCAAGAAAAGTAAGTGAAACAGAAGTACATTTTCAATAATCGGAGAGAGAGAGAGGAGTTCCTAAATCTGAAAACCATCATCATTCATATGGTGGCAAAATGTTCATATGCCTTTCGTTTAATGTTATCAGGCCGAAGAAAATCATCTACCAGATAAAGACAATCAAATAGAAGAGGAGAAACAGAAAACGAAGTAAAAAAAAAAATCCGTGTGACAGCGAAAATATAAACATCTTTTTGTATATTACAAAATCAACTGTATTTGTACCATTTTCAGGGCTTAAATACTCGCCGTTCAATGATTTTAAAAAAAATCTACATGCTCTTCAGAAAAACAGCATGGCCAATCTTAAGGTATACTCCAAACTAAAAGGAAGAAGATGGAAAGAAATTGAAACTAGCTAATCAGAAACAACACATTAGTAAAATCGTCTAATCTAAATCCTAGTACATCACATTCAAACAGTAAGTTCTAAAATAATCTACCATATACAGACTTGGGCAATTTCAAGCCATAACATAATCCACAACATCAGTTTGATTATCAAGTGTTAATAAACTGAAACATAAATGATAAACGAAAGCTAAGAACTTCAAATCAAAGAGTCCACTTCTACATCAACGCAGGTTAAAGAGCAAGGTGCTATTGTCTCTCACATAGAAGGTTGAGGTTCGTCATCTCCAAGAAAAACCTGAAACTCTGTCAAACAACCTTGATTCTCAAGATCATATGCCCTTCAAGCTATAAGTAAAACAAACGTGTGAGAAACATGCACTCGGCAATCTTTAAGACAATTAACAGAAAGCACCTTCATACAGGAGCCAATAATTTCCACTTTCAAAGAACAAATAACATAAAAGACTTGTTCATATACCTCCGTATAAAATCTAATCAGCAGTAAAATATACAATTTTCTAGGATTACACCAAGTAGTTCTGCAATGACTATTAACCAATACGAATGCATATATTACAAAAATTGAGAGAACATTCATGAACTGAATGCAGAAAAAACCACAAAATTGAAATCAAGATACCAGAGTATAGGAACTTACTCTTTTGTCATGATAATGAACCATGCTGCCATGGGAAAAGGCACACAAAGAAACTTCAGGCAATGAACTGAGAACTGCTGTTCAGGAAATGAAGAACCCAAGAACACCTCTTGAATGAGAACCAAAATAAATTTAATGAACCCAAAGTCTGTTTACTATGCAAGTTTCAAAAATTGGTGTTTAACTAGTCGCCTCTTCCCAAAATCAACATCCCTTGATCTTGAACGATGCTCCTCCTCTTGCGACAATCTTGATTTGCTGTGAGTTCTTGATGATCTACCCCTATCCCAATCATCATCATGCTCTAATTCACGGTCCCTGTACCTATGATGATCAGAATATCTATCCCGGTCTTCCCTATAACGATCGCGATCTCTTTCTCGTTCATGTTCACGATCTCGAGATCGTCCTCTATCCTTCTCACCCTCCCTCTCCCTTTCTCTACCAAGATCCCTATCATCACGAAGCCTTCTCTCTGACCATTCATGATCATGGCCACCAACATCTTTCTCTCCAGGCATATTTCTATCATATCCTGCTTCCCTATCATCGCGGTACCTTCTATCAGAAGATCCAAGCCGTTCTCTTTCCAAAGTTCTATCTTTTTCCTTCATTGAGTTCTGCCAACCGCCTCTATCTTGACTAACCTCACCATACTGATGATCAGATGTAGCTTCCTCACCATAACTAGACTCACCAGCTCTCCCACCACCATGCTCCTCAATGCCCCATCCACCCATACTAGGATCTGACCATATTCCCATATTAGGCCCATCAACACCTCCAGTGGGCATCATTCCCATTCCATTCATAGGCATTCCCTTTCCAAAAAATGTTGGATTTACATGAGGCGCTACTCCAGGCAACCCAACTCCTCCGACATGCCGAAAGGAAGGTAAAATCCCTGGAAATGGAGGTGTAGGAAACCCAGGAAAGCCCCCATAACTTCCCATTCTCCCCATAGGTGCACCAAATGTTGGATCAAACCCCTGCCCCATCATTGAATTCTGGTGTAGTAAAGGAGGTGTAACACCAATGCCCTGGCCAAACCCATTTCCTGCATTCCCCATCAAACATCTCCCTCCCATCCCACCACCAGCCCTATTTCTTATTGGACCAACAGGTCCTCTACCGCCCATACCCTGCCCATTCACTCTACCCCAATTTCCTCTCCCATACCCTCTACTTCCTTCCCCACCTTGATAATTTCCACCAGTTGCAATAGGGTTGCCATTTCCAACACCAGCACCACTTGCAGCACCACTCTTTGCCCCATCATTATTCCCCCTTCTTGCTTGTGCAAGTGCAGTCTGAGCCATTTGCTGATTCCTATTAACCTGAGCCTCCCCCATCCTCTTCACACTATAAGGAGAGGCAAAAGCCACTACACATGGCCTTCCATTAAACATATGTCCATTCATCCCTTCCTTACAAGCTGCAGCAGCAGCAGGATCATAAAACTCGACTTGGCAGTACCCTTTTGACTTTCCACTTGCTTTCTCATCAAAAAATTTCACTTCCTTCACCGCACCATACTTGCATAACTCAGCCTCCATCTCTGCATCTGTCGTCCACCAATGCAAATCACCCACAAACAATATAGTTCCACCTCCACCCCCACCAATCCCCACAGCACTAGTACCGTTACCAACTATATTTCCCCCATTCACATTTGGGACTATACTCTTGTTGGGTACATTTCCCACATTCCCCACACCACCACCACCACCAAGAGACTGTTGGCCAATATTCCCTTGAACACTTGCACTATTATTGTTATTATTATTATTATTAATAACGCTACTATTCTTAGCATTCTGCTCTTCAATCTCATTCATTTTACTAGAACTCTGCACCAATTCAACCCTAAGCCCATCGGATCCATTGGAAGCTCCTGTCTGGCTCGTATCACTCCCCCTAAAACCTTGAGTTTCATAACCATAAACACTACTTTCCCTGTGGACAGCTTCACCAAGATTGGGCACTACAGCAGGTGAGTTGATCTTTTTCTCAACGTTGGTATAGTTACTATTATTGTTATTATCCTGATTTTGAAATCCTAGGACCCCATTTTTCCCAAAAGATTGCAAGAAACCCTCACCAACATTAACGTCATTGTAGAGATCTTCGTAATCATTGTCCTCTTCGCCCAAAAATCCCTCATCGGCAACGGCTGAGATAGCTTCATCTCGGTGGAACTGCTCCATCTGATCCCCGCCTTCCCCTTCATTCATGTTTCCTGTAGTAGGATTTGGTTTCATAATGACAGAGGTCAGTGTTTTCAAGCAGAAAATGAAACATGCCTTTGGAAAATAAAGCAAGCAAAGAGAGAGAGAGGGAGAGAGAGAAGCCCTAATATAAAAAGTTTTGACTGGAGAAAGAGATTGGGAATTTCTGGAATTCTCTTTGATGTTGTATGATATAATGTAATCTCCCCAATTGTGTTTTTCACAAGAGAAACATGACAATACCTGCTGTTCTGAGAAATAGAACTCAACATCAACTGAACAACTAACATCCCCATAAAATCTTTAACCCTTTACTGCAACTTTTACTTGCAAGCATTGGGTTGCAGGTTACCAATTAGATTATGTAACTGTTAAATAGTTACCCTTTAGATCTACATCAAAACTCCTCCAAAGATAATAACATTACTTATCATATATAAGCTATATAATTCCCTTATTTTATTTCCTAGAATTGTATTGAAAATTCCACAAAATCAACTCCTTTTTTAGGGACAAATCCTCCTGTTAAAAAAAAAATCTCAATTAAGGCGACGTGTAACAAACACTTACTCAATCCAAGCCTATAATCTCATAAGCCCATCCTCTATTTATGGTTTGCGATCATATTCCACAAAGGTCTATCACAAGCTTATACAATTCATTCACAATGTGCCAAATGTTCCTCTCTCAGTTCAAAAGTTCATAATTTAACCTTTCACATCCATGGTCCCAATAAGCTTATAAGCTCCCTATTTGTTGAATTGTTATAATTCTCATCTAACTTTTTATTTAACTAAATATTGATTATCCATCTAACTTGTACCTTAAAATCACAGTATAGTTACTACTCAACATAGACCGATAGTTTTAATTAATTTATAGTTACCGATGGTTTTATTAATTTATAGTTACCCCGTCTCCCTTACAAACTTTGAGAAACTAACCTCTCGCATATAAATTTACTAGCGATCACTCATGGGCCATAACTTTAAATCTTACAAATTATTATAGCATGTCCTATTTATATGCCTTAGCTATATCATTGATCCATCATTATTAACTAGTGTTTCTATAAATAATAATTACTTAAAATTCCATTTCGTTTTAATTTATTGTTCTTGAAAGTAGGATAAATTCAATAGATAATTGAACTTATTTGAACCCAATAAAATTATATTACTTATTACCTTATTAACAAGTAGTTTTAATTTCAAGAATTATAGTATCAATACGGCTCATATACAAAAAATACCAGAAAAGTTCTTTTATAGTAAACTTCATTACCCAAATTTGTAAAATCCAAATCAAAATCCATAGGTACTATTTTGCTTTGTATCTTTAAGTTTAGGTTCCATTTCAACAGATTCATGTTACTTTAATTTCATAAACCTACTAGTACCAAGGTTAAGGAACTCTTTCCTCACATTGTCTTGCTAACAACAAAAAGTTCACTCAATATTCACTCAATCATGACCTATTAAAGCAATTTTATTTAACTCAAATTATCTCAATAGCTCATACACAGATAGTGTTATATTGCAAATAACATCAAAACATAGATAAACAAACTTCACTGGAACAGGCTACCAATGTGTGTGCGCGGGTGTATGCATATAAATTCAAATGCTAAAACAAATTTACCTAAGAATGAAACTAAATTCAGATAATGTAGCTGGAAGTGGGACGTAGCAAGCTTAGCTCACTGCTACCTACAGTGACCGCCAAGCGAAATCCAAAGCGAGCCAATCAAAAGCAAGTCTCTCTCCTCTCTTTTCAAAAACTGTCAATTTCTCAAGTTCGTCAACTAATTAATGGCTGAGAAGGAGATACGGTGATCTATGGTTGTCGGATAAGGCCATTATAGCTAGCGGCAGCAGCGGCGGGAGGAAAAGAAAGTAGCAGCCGCGGGTCCTCTTGTTGTCTCTCTTCACGATCTCTGTTTCTCTCTCTCTCTCATTTCTTTTTTCTTTTTTTCTTTTATTTTCGGTCTTGCGATCGACCAAGGAGAATCCCTGGACACAAGACACTTCCACAACCTTCTAAAAAAAAACTATTTTTTTATTATTATTATTTATTATGATAATTTCACTGAATATCTCATCTTTTATTTTAATATTTTTTATATTAATTGTTAAAATATTTTATATAATAAAATAAAATATTCACTGCATAAATACTCCCCTTTTACAATAATTATCGTTTTAATTTTTTAAAAATATTTATTATTTTTTAATTTTATCATTAAATTATTTGTATTAATTATTTTTCAATTTTTTCATAAGTAAAAAAAATATTTTATTAATCTTTTATCTTAAAATTGAAATAACTTAATAATTTCTTTAATCTGTGTGTTAAAATAATAAACAGAGAGTATTTATTTAAGCAAATATTCTAATAAGTCTTCAACTCATTAGCCTTATTTTTATTATCAAGGTAATATAATCAACAGTATATATCTATATTGGCCTTTGGGGTTGTTTGGTTGCCCAATTAAACACTCCTAATTATCGATTGCCAATATACACGTCGCCAATTGAAAAAATTTATAATATTTGGTTGGCCAACTAAAAACTCCGATTATGATAAAAAATTTTTTTAATCGGTAAATTTCATAAGCAGCTATAAGCTGCTTTTAGCGATTGGCGATTTGGCAATTGCACTTTTATACCAATCGTACATTTAACCATCGCTCTACCAAACACCCTTTTATATGCTTTAAAAAATAATGGTTTAATGTTACCGATAAATAATATGGATTTAGGAAGACATAAATAATGGTTTAATGTTACAGATAAATATTATGAATATTATTTATATTTACTATTAACTACTAGTTCTCGTTGTGTTTTGGGTGAAGTTTCGTTATTTTATTATTTATATTTTTTAAACATTTCAATATATAAAAATTATTATTATTAATCCTTAATTGTTTATAACACTTTTTCTCTAATTATTTTATAATAAAAAATATTATATATATTTATTTATATAAATTTTAATTAAAATATATAAAAAAAAATAATGCGATAAAAAATTTATGATAAAATAATTTCATAAAAATTTAATTTTTAATAATTATTATTTAATACATAAACTTACTGTTTTAGAAGAAGGCCGGAGCTATTCAAAAGGGCAAATTTCACCGTTTGCTCTGCTTATAAGGCAATCAAAGGCAATGGAAGGGTCCTGAATGTATTAGGTGGTTCTTGTATTCAGGGGCGGAGCCACTTACTGTGGTACACGAATCACTGCCTCAAGTTTAAAAAAAATTATATGTATATATCCTTTAATTTTTATACGAGTCCCTTTAACAATAAAGATAATCTCCACAACAAATTGTTATTTTTCTTTTCTTTTCTTCCGTTATTTTGCCAAAAGCCCATACATGAAGTTATTGTTTTAGCTAAAATAAACAACTTTGCAGGTGCAAATTCGCACCATATGCTGCAATTTTTGTTACCCTTCTTCTAACTTACCTCTTTTTCTTTGTTTGACCATTGTGCCCCTCCAAAAATTTTTTTAATGAGCTACTGTCGTTAAATTAATAAAGGTGTATTTTTTTTTTCCTTTTAAATATGAATGAGGTGAAACTGTACCTATATCTATTTAAGCATGAAACATATATATATATATATATATATATATATAAAATTATAGTTTAATCTATTTAAATTTAATACTTTTTAATTTGACCCCAGTTATAGTTCTTCCCCTGCTTGTAGCTTGCTCTCCATTTTCGTCTTCTCACTAACATGGAGAGAGATTGTAGATATTTGGCTGCTGATGGTTTGTGTTCGAGTTGTTTGATTTATAGTAAAGACTGGGCATGTTTTGCGTGGTCGTTACTGACTTAATCTGCTTTTCGATAAATAGCAATGATTTCTTTGCTATGAGACTGGTTAATTTGGAATTTACATAATAAGGTAGATTTGTTGGATGATATTCCTTGGAATTTAGTGGAATGTCTCTTTGAAGATGGTTTTTGCATGGATAGGGAGCCTAACAAGTTCATCATATCTGCTGCTCATGAGTTTTTTAATGTGCAAGGATTTATTCATTCGAAGAACAGTAACAGAATAGAGAAAGAACTTCATTTCATTAGCTGGAAATCTCCTCCCGCAGGTTGGTTCAAATTAAACATGGATGGGTCATTTGATAACACCTCTGGTTTAGCTTCGGCATGTGGTTTACTGAGAACTCACGATGGTGGATGGGTTGGGGGATTGCTCCATTACCTCAACTGAGTTACAGAGTGTCTTAATAGTTTTTATTTTGCATGGACTAAAGGTATCTGTTCTCTGATGGTGGAATGTGACAGCCTAGCAATGGTGCATACTAAATAAGGATGAAGAAGTGATTAACTCAACTACCGTCTTGGTCAGAAGCATCAATACTTTGTTGAATAGAAGTTGGAACGTAATGCTATGAAATGTAATGTTATTTCACATCTTCAAAGAAGCTAACTTCAGTGTTAATTGATTGGCTCATAGGGGAAGCAATCTAAATATGGATATTCATTTGTTTGAATATCCCCTGCTCCGGTATTCTCAATATGCTCCTCCACAATGTTTGTGGAATGTCTTGCACTAGGAATTGTTTGATGTAATTTTCTGTTTATTTTTCCTCTTCTACTAAAAACAAAACTCGAATTTTAATGACATAAGATGGAAATCCAATCACAAAAACAATCAGGAAAGCTTCTAAAAACTTTTAAATAATTTAAAAGAATGGAAATCATGGAAGATACCTGAGGAAGGATTTCCATACATAAAAGCATGAAGCACAGCGTCCTACACACAACTTGGCCTTTTGGCCATTTTTGGTTAAAATAATAATAATAATAATTTTTTATGTTTTAGAACAAAAGTACAAATAAATTCTTATATTATGTCTCACTTAAATTATTTTTCTTTTTTTAATGTAATATAATTAAAGTCTTTTTTAAAAAAAAAAAATTTGGCTCAAATAGCCCCTTTTTATCGGAGACTTTACCTCCGTTAGAAACTTGGCTGAGATTCCATGGCCATTAGAGGGAAAAAAGAAAGCCACTGCATAACAAACAAGAGAGCCAGAAAAGGAAAGGAAAATCCTTTAGGACAGTCCCTATAAACTTGCCATTGTCCAACTCACGAGTTTCGCCAACAATGCCTGATTTTGAACAATTGGGAGGTTTAACAACATCATGGGAATCTTGTGCAGAAACACTTTGTCTTGCATGAGCAATGTCATACAACACAAACTGTGTCACTATAGAGTTGTCAAAAACCCCACCATCTTTCAGTTCTGAGCATAAATAGCAGGAAACTTGCATCTGTCCCACCACCAAGGACTTTTGTTGCCATCAGTCAATCCCCAGCTACTAGCGTTGCTCTTCTTTCTACTGCAAATGGATTGAAATGTGTACACCCAGTTAAAAGCATTATTTGCCTTCCATGCCTTTGCAACCAAAACTTCTTTGGGGCAATCCAACGAGAACTCAAAATATGGCACCCCATGATTATTTTCCAACTTGAGAGAACCATGTAGGTGAACTGGTGAACATGCCACAGCTGAACATGACTACTCTCTGGAGCTTTGATAAAGGGAACCTCGCATCAGCTGAGTGCTACCTTCTAGATGGAATCTTACAAGAGGAACTACAATACCCATGGAAGTTTAACTCTGTAAGCCTTCCTTTACTGTCAATAAATCATATTTTCGTATCAATTAGCTGTTTGTGATCTTCTTTTCAACATCTGAAAATTTTCTACATGGAAGAAAAGTGTTAGGACTCAGATCTGAGGAGCAGCTCTTCTTGAAATCTAACTCCATATGTAGCCCCATTGATAGATCTAAAATTTCTGCAACAAGCAAAGATAAATGAAAATTTAAGAAAATGATTGCAGCCTTGAAGAAGAGAAAAAGCAAAATCCTCCAATAAATGAAATCAGCATCTACTTAAATTCAAGAATCTCCAAAATGTGAAATCCAGAAAACCGAGAATTAACTAGAAGATTCTAAAACCAAAGTTGTTAATTGCAAATTTATTGTGTTTCCACCACACTATGTCACCATAGATAAACCATGATATGGAAAGAGGCAAAGTTAATTTATAACTTAATGTGCCAAAGGGAATTTTCCTGAATACTAAAAGAAGCAATTGAGAAGAAACAGATACCTGCTTAAGGGTTATTTCATTACTATAGCCACCAGCTACTAACAATACACAACTATCTGCTTCTTATTAGAAGAATATGTATAAATCATAGATGAAGCTAAAAAACAAATCATAAGAAGTAGCTACCAACTTAGAAAATATCAAAACAATGCATTTTCATTTTCAATAGCATAAATAGGCCTAAAAATTATCACACGAAAGAGCTATCTTTAATATTATTCTACTATGGAGTATTATTATAATTTTATAAATAACCCTTCTTCCAAAAGCATAATCCCCATCATTGATTCCAGAATTTGAGATCACAAAAACCTTTAAAAACCTGGCTTTGATGCCCCTAAAATCCATGTCTTCCTTTAGACAATCACCTTCAGATTTTATTTGAGTACCATCTAATCCATGAGCTTCAAAGCATTTGGCTGAGAGATTTATCCGAAATTCAAGCCCTTTACATTCAGTTGCATGGCTCTCTTCAGATGTTATTGTTCTTTTCTGGGATCTACCGCTTTTTCATTGGTTGGCCAATTTTCTTTGTGACTTGTTTTTTTTTTCTTTGATTATCTTGGTTGTTGTTGTATTTTTCATGTATACGGAGATCCAAAATTTATGTTTAGTGTTTATTTTTGTACATCTTATTTTCTTTTTTAATGAATGAAATTTGTGTTTGTTTAAAAAAATAAATAATTAAAATCATTTCACGTGAAAGTTAAAATTTCACATCATTTCACGTGAAAGTTAAAATATCACATCCGACCGCTTGTGCCGTATATTCATCAAATCAGACAAGAACAACAATATCGGGTCAAGCCAGCCAGTCGCGTCCTTCCAAGTAACGGCTACTTCACCTCGCTGCAGCCGTCACAACACTAACCCCACCAATTCCAACGGTCACATGTCCCCTAGAATCAATAGATTCAATACAATAACCAAAACCACGCTGCGCGCTCTATATATCCCTCTCTCCCTCTCTCTGTACTCTCCATCCAAACACAAAACACAAGAGAAGGCAAAAAAATTTCCCGAGAAACAAACACATTGTTTCCAATTTCACAATTTTTTATTTTTTATTTTTTTTGCCAAGTTCAGAAATGTCAAATATGATGCAAAGTCTATTTGTATTTGTTTTAATTGTTTTGAGTATTTTTAACAATTTCATGGTACAAGCAGACAATGCTCCTGCACCTTCGCCTACAAAAACGACGCCGTCTCCTTCATCTTCTCCTCCAGCGAAATCGCCTCTCTCTTCTCCCGCGAAATCGCCCATCTCTTCTCCCGCAAATGCTCCGGCTAAATCTTCTACTACTTCTCCGACAATTTCTCCGGTGACATCTCCATCTAGTCCTTCCTTATCCCCTTCAAAGCCTCCCTCGCAATCTCCAGAAATCTCCCCTGCATTGTCGCCTGCTGCGGCGCCTGTCAATCCAGCGACCCCGCCGCCAACTGCTGCTACCCCATCTCCAAGTGGATCCCCTCCAGTTTTATCACCAACTACTCCGCCGCCCATGGTTTCCACTCCGGCTGCAACTCCAGTGACGGCTCCGACTTCGGCTCCAGAGGCTAGCTCACCTGTTTCGGAGGGTCCGGTTGCTGCAGATACCCCCGAGGCATCGGCGAGTGTTCCTTCCAGATCAGCAACACCAGTAGAGGCCCCAATGGTTTTCCCATCGAGTAGCAGCCCACCTATTCCTACTCCGACGAGTTTGTCCCCGGAAACTGCAGAAAGTCCGGTCAAAGATGAATCGGGTTCAAGGTCCATGTATGAGGTTCGGGTGATATGGAGCGGGTTATTGGGTATTGGATTCGGGGGTGCCTTGGTTTTGGCAATTTAATTTTATTATTATTTTTTTATATTATTATTCATATATTCGTTTCTTCTATTTTACGGTTATGGTTATTGATTTATATACTCACCTGTATTCTACGGTACACTGTGAAAATCGCCCAAAAAATAATAAATGATTATTGATAGATAGTGTGATTAATTAAGAGATTAAATTCTTTTAGATTAAAAAACTAAGCCACGATCCATAAAAAAATAAATTAATAAAATATATATTTTTTTTAAATTATAAATAAAATTCTCTATATATATATTTTTTCTATTCATAATATTTAAATTCGATATTTTAAATTCCTTATTACTTAAATGGATAGTGTTTTGAGAATTTAAATATAATAATAAATTAATAAAATAACAACATAATAAGAATTGTATAAAAATAAAAAATAAAAATTTATCCATACATAAACATTCGGCAATTTGAAGCTTTGTGAGAAATTATGTTTAATTGAGTTGAGTTTGGGTTTTATAATTTCCATACATATGAGATATTAAATTTTAATTATTATTAAAAATGCAGCTCAAAGTTTTTATTTGTTGGTATCAATTTCAAACTTACATTATCCCAATAATGTGATGTTATATACCATCTATTTATATATCAAACTGATACTTGTATCAAATATTATAGTTTAAATATTATAAATATAAAAATTAAATACTATGTATAACATATGTATATATATTTAAACTATTTTAAAATATTTGTAATTGTGTCAAAACTTTAGTGATAAAAAATTTTATTATAATTTTATAAACGTTAAGAATTTATATAATATTAAAAATGTCAATTTTTTAAAAGCTAATTATTAAGATTTAAAATTTCAGTTATATATAAGTAAATTTAATATGTAATCCATATAAAATTAATATTTTATTATATAATTTTAAAAATTTTATAATCACATGTATTTGATCAAAATTACATCTATTAATTTGTAATCGAGAAGAAATTAATGAAAAGATGCAATAGAGTTAAATTTAGTGATAAGTCATAATATATATATATATGATATTTTTTTTATTTTTATATTGATCAAATTGGTTCAATGCAACAAAATTTTAAAATTAAGTAAAACAGTTTTATTTTCATTTTCATGTTAACTAAGAAATTTCAAAAATTATAATAAATATGTTATATTTGAATTTGACAATAACATATCTAATTTAATTTGATTTGATTTAATATAAAAAAATATAATTTTATTCATAAATTTTAAATTAATTATTTCATAAAAAAATCCATAATATGATTTAAGTAATTTGAAATACACAAATTTATTAAATTTGAGGTGAAATTCTTTTTGATGATGGAAAACATACACACATCCATGATTTGAAGTGAATTACTTCAATCTATCTAATCAGACTAATGTATAACATGCAATAGTGACATTATGATTAGGAGTTTGCGTGTATTATTCTTTTACATAATAAGATAGTTATTGAGACGATTCCATCATTGTAGAAGTGGAATTCATATTTCCATATTATAAAAAAAATTTATATTAATTATGTTTGATTTTTCAATCATTAATATAAAATATTTAATTTAATAATTATTAAAATAAACTTTCAAAATGTAATTATTAGCCATTAATTATTAAATTTAAATAGGCATGAAGTTTGAAATTAAACTTGCAATAATCTACAACATAGATGGTCCTACAAGCAATAAGAACATAATTTTCTCCCGCTAATTAGAAAACGGAATCTACGAACATTACGGAAAAGAGAATAATGTTACAATTTTGAATCCAAGGCCATATCAATAATGCAAATTGCATAGTTTAGTTCCTATAAAAGCGACACTTCAATAGCTACTCTCATGTTTATCCATTTCAATAACTCTCTATCCACGGAGGATTTTATAATTACTATATTTAGTTTTTAGTTTATTTATCGCAAACCCTACATTTTTTTTTTTTAATTTTATCCCAAGTCCCCAAACTCTCTTAAGTTGTTTTAATATTATCATTTTTTTTATTGAATTTTTATAAATTATAAGGAGGTAAATTTTCGTTTATGATTTTTTTGAATGTTGGAAGTTAAAGTAATTATAAAATTAAAATATAATCCTACTTTATTAACTAATGAAAAAATATTTTGACTATATATATATATGAAAGATAACAAAATAGAATGTATAATTTTTAAAATAATAAATATTCGAATGTTATTCGATAAAAAAAATCTTAATTCAAAATAATAAAAGATATGAAAGTCACTGTACATATGAATAAATTTTGTATATAATAAAAAATATCAATTAGAAATTGATAGCAAGCATAGTTTTTATGAAAAAATTTTAGATTATAAATTAATTAATAATAATTTAATATATTAATTAATAATAATATATATTATAATTAACACGTTAATATATCAAATCATCATTAATTAATATATAAACTGAATTGGTGAATTGATTAGTCTATAAACTGATATGATGAATTAGATTTATATAATAATTTATCAGTTTTTATATTTTTATATAAATTAATAATTTATATATATTAAAAAGAGAGAAATCCATTTCTAAAAAAGAATGACTTTTTTTCTTTTTTAAAAAGAAAATTTTCAGTTTATTTTAATGTATATAAACGGATTAGGGGCATAATTGCAAAAGAGAAAAGATAGACCATAAAAATTGAAAATACCTGAAAAATCAAAGAAGAAATTGTAAACGGTTAACGAGAAAATCAATCCACATAAACAAATTGATGCCATCTCTCTCTTTCGAGTCTCCCTCTCTACTATAGAGAAGCAGAGGAGAGATCATCCATCGTAGTAGAAAAAATGGCCGGCAATGGCGGAGTTGCTCGCCGGTGCGCCGGCAGGAGAAGCTATGCGTTTAGGGAGATGAGCTTCCTCGAGCGGAGGAAAACGCGAATCAATCTTCGAAATTTTTCGATGATCCCTCTCTTCAAAAGGCCTCTCTCCTATCCTCGATGGCGATCGCTTAGTGGAAACTATCGCATTTTTAGGTCAGCTATCATTCACTTTTTTTCTCGTACATTTATCTGTCTGTTTGGTTTCCTAGAAAAAAAAGAAGAGGATAGAAAATTTCGAATTTCGTGTTTTACGTTGTATTTTGGGATTATTAGCTAATGGTGTTTCTAAGTTGTTTCAGTTTTGGTTTCTGTGAGAACTGAGAAATTTAAAATTGGCTAACGCATTGTACACTTTGTTACCAATTTCTAATTTCTTGCTTTTGAATGCAAAATTTTAGGTACTGTATGTTAATGTTTTCAAGGGAAAAATGAATAAATGCTTTTAAAATGATAGGGAAAGAGTAGTAGAGGTGGTGAAAATTATTATTTCAAGCTAGTCAAGTAGATATGAAAGACATTGATGAGCCAATTATCTTTATCTTTAAATAGGAGTCTCTTAATTACTTACACAGGCAAATACACAGTAATTTGATATTTGTGCTTAGAATAATAAAGGTTTCAGGGAAATAAGGTTTAATCAGAATAAATTTAGAGTCCAGCAAACTAACACATTTCTAATTAGCTGTTTTAAAATATTGGTTTTATTTTGTTCTTCAAATTTGTGCATGTGAGATACTTATTGTTTTGGACATCATGATAAAAAATCTCATGATCTATGTGTGTTACTGCAGCATGGATGCTCGAGAGAAATCAAGATCTACAATCTTGGAATCATCAAAGCAAAAGAAGGTCCCCATATTTGTCATGATGCCTGTGGACACATTCAGCATTGATTCATCTGGGAGCCCAAGGATCAGAAAGTAAGTTTTGCTGTCATGTATATAAGTATGTGTGTTCGAGCTTCTTTGTTTCTATATCATGATTCAGAATCTTTCTTGATGTGCTGTTTTACTGGTTTGGTGTGTTCACCTTTTAGATGATCTAGCACTGCCAAGAAAATAGGACGTCAAAGTCATACCATTGCCTCTCCATGCTTTTCATATATTATTTGGGTGTATGTCTGAACTTTTTTCTAATAGCCATTATAGTGTCTGGATTCTAGTTATATATGTACTTGTTTTGTAATTGTAGTGTTATATATATATATATATATGAAATTCTAGTTATATTTGATTATAGACCCTGCTAATACTTAACATCTCAATTCCACGTGTCATGTACTGCAAGTTAACATAAATAGCTCATGATTCTCAATTTTTTTCATTTAATATCATCACTTTTACGATGCCTCTGTATTGGTAGCGAATTGAAATATTTTATATACTGCTCTTTCTTGTTTCAGAATCAAGGCCTTAACCATATCGCTAAAAGCACTCAAGTTGGCAGGTGTCTATGGAATTGCAGTAGAGGTTTGGTGGGGAATTGTTGAGCGTTTTTCTCCTCTCGAATATAATTGGTTCCTTTACGAAGAGCTTTTCAGACTTGTGTCTGAGTCAGGGCTGAAGTTGCATGTTTCCTTGTGTTTTCACTCAAACACACACCTGCCTACTGGAACTGGGAGCGCGAGTCTTCCGTTGTGGATTCTGGAGGTTTGTACCATTTCTGCATCATTTTTCTTTAAACTAAAAAAAAAAAAATTGTCAGCATTCTAGGTGGCAGTCAAGTAGTTTGGTGAAATTATTATAGTGAAGCTATACCAGTGTCATTGGGTTTCTTGTTGTATATTTTACTGGTAACATGATGTAATCTATGTAGAACAGTATCTGCTATTTTTTTTTTCAGACCCAGCAATAGCTGATGTGCTATTTTACAGTGTTTTATTGGTAGACTTGAATCTGTCATTGATATGTGAAGCTTTGCTAAATAAGAGGACATTGAAATACAATTATATATTAGATTGGACCTCAATTGCCTTCTGACAGTTTTCAAACTAAAACTATGGAAACTAATGCTCTACCATTTTTTCAGATTGGTGATAACAATAAGGATATCTTTTACCGAGATAAAAATGGATTCTCCAACGATGATTATCTCACACTAGGAGCGGACCAACTTCCTCTGTTCTATGGCCGGACTGCCCTCCAATGTTACGAAGACTTCATGCGCAGTTTTGTTAACAAATTTGATTCATTTATTGGAAGTGTAATTGAAGAAATTAGTATTGGTCTTGGTCCTTCTGGTGAACTTAGGTACTTTCAAACTATCATTTTATGACCAAATGGGAGTTGGTTGTAACATTGTTTTACGGATGCTTCCATGTAGGTATCCTGCACATCCTCATGGAAATGGTAGATGGAACTTTCCTGGAATTGGTGAATTCCAATGTTATGACAAATACATGTATGTTAACCTCTTTCATTCATCCTTTTATGTCCTTTCCTTTCTTTTTTTTTCAATATTTAAAAGTTTGTTTTGCTCTTAGGATGGAGGACTTAAAGATGGCTGCATGTCAGGAAGGAAAGCCTCAATGGGGAGATAGAGGACCACAAAATGCTGGTTGTTACAACAGTCTTCTACCTGGTGTTCCCTTTTTTGAAGATGGGCAGGAGAGCTTTCTTTCTGATTATGGCTGTTTCTTCCTTGTATGTGTCCTAACTCAGTTTAATTTTTTTGTGAGGATTTTATTCACTTCTATTGTAGTACAGTTAAATAATACCTTGTATTAGATGGTTGTTGAGCATGCATGGCTATCTCTGGAGCTAATTTATTGATTGAAAATATACACTGAATTATTGTTGTCAATAATCAATGTCATGAAAGGGATACTATTAGTTTATGCTACTTGCCAATGTGCCAAAACCTTTCTTTTATCTGGATTTGGGACTTCCTGTCACAGATATGGCATAAAATCAAATCTGATATGGGTGGAATTTGACCATGAATAGAACATAATGGGGGAAAAGGATTGATGCAGGTCCCAACTAGTTTGCGGGAAATGCTTAGTTAAACTCAATTGAGTTCTTTCCAGTAGAGATTGTGTACCTGTGTTTGCAACAATAAATACAAAATCTATGCAGCTTTTAACTAGAGATATATTCTCAACATTATCTTCTTTATTCTCAACATCATTTTCTTTCTCAAGCTTTATTATTGCCGCTGATGAATTGTTGCTTGAAAATAACTAATTGATTTTTAATGGCAAATAGGCAATTTTGTGATAATGCTTAGTGGAAGATACAATCCTAAAATTTCCAAGATGAGGATGGTAATGCATTTTGTCTGACAGACTGATATATCATATTAAGAAATATTAATGTAAAAAGATAAAATGCACATTAGATAGTAAAGATCTGTGTAATTGCATCTTGTCACTCAACTAGGGTTCAAATCATCAAATGGACTTTCTGCACTGAGGATAGCTTATATATATATCAATGATTATTAGGTAATGCCTGGTTTCACAGGATAGTGAAAACTAACTATAGGGTCATCAACTGCATGAGAAATCTGATGGTGAAATTACTCTTTGCAGGAATGGTACAGCAGTAAGCTGATTTGTCATGCAGATGCTATTCTAGCAAAGGCAGCAAATTTGTTGAAGAAATATCAAGAAAACAAGCAAACCCCAGTTATATTAGTTGCTAAAATTGGTGGAATATATTGGTGGTACCAGACGATATCACACCCTGCAGAACTTACGGCTGGCTACTACAACACTGCTCTAAGGGATGGTTATGATCCTCTTGCTTCAGTGTTGTCTCGTCATGGAGCTGCTTTGCACATTTCGTAAGATTCGACATTTTTGCATTCCTATTTAATACACTATATGTAGAAGATTAAATTGCTGGGTGGCATTATTCAGGTTTATTCATGGAAGCTAGAATTATGGATATTGGATTGAGGGATTGCACCTTGCTAATTTTACATCTGAAGCTTGGTTGATCTAGTAGGTCAACTTTTTAATCTTTCTGTTGGTATCTTTTGGTAGGTAGGTGAATTCACGAGGAAAATATAGGATAAGTATAATATGGATTGTCTAATTACAAAATAGTATCAAAGTGATTGAAATGCATTCTAAGACTCTTTTGCGGACATGATTTGTACACTTCATTACATGTTTGTGGATCCCTGAACTTGTATTTGCTCAAACATTGTTGCTTTTGGTGGATACATCTCATCAAACATGTTCATATATTGAATTATTTTGTTGTAGCTGCTTAGAAATGATGGATAGTGAAACCCCGCCGGCGTACTGCTGCAGCCCTGAAGGATTACTTCAACAGGTATGGGTTCTTTGTCAATGAATAAAATCTGCTTTCCTTCTTTGGTTGTGGGATTTGAAGTCCCGCTCTTCCAAATTGCTTGAAATTCTGAAAAATGCAGCACTCGTGTATCTGAATGTGGTCTTATTACTGATCAAATGGAATTACATGACTATATCTTATATACGGAACCTACAGTGTTAAGTCACACAGTGAGGACATTATAGTGGCAGGTTTCTCAGAGCAAAAATAATATATTACTTGCATGGACCTGCTCATATATTTCATATCTGGTCCAAAACAATTACAATTATCTATATGCACAACTTTTGAATTATTTCTGAACCTATTATCTAAAACCTTCATTTATCTAGTACATTACTTCCGAGTCCCACTCTCACGAAAGGACAGCCATTTTGGGGAAAAAAAACAATGAAATGCACTTATGATATGATTTGGAATTCTCATTAGTGTGATAGTTTCTCTATAAGGCCTTACTTCCTTGATTCCCTTCAATTCCATTGTGAATTTTTGTTTACACTTCTTGTTTAATTAAATTCAAAGCCAATGGCTTTTCCATTGGTAATAGATTTTTTGTTCCACTTGGTAAACAATCCACAGCCACATTGACAAAAGGCAGTTGCGTTGAGCTGAATATGGATGCATCTCACATCAAACAATTCTATTTAATTTCTTTCTCTGGTTTGCCAGGTGCATCCAGACTTATTCTTACCAATTGCCAAGTATATACATCGAAACTTTTAGATGCAAACATTCTCTTATAAAGACATGGGGGCCTATGTTCTTTTGTGCTGCAGATCAGGAAACATTTTTAAGAATGTTTTTTCAGAACCAATTTATATGAATCCTGTCATGCCATTTATGTGATTTATTTGCCTTTTTAATTTTTAATATGAATGTTTTTCACATTCCATTGAGTTGAGTTGATTTTATTTCACCCAGATAAGGACCATTTCAAAGGAAAGAATACATTTGATTGGAAGAAATACCAGCGAACGGTTTGATCAGGTAAATTTGATTCTGACAAAATTCTTTCTTACTTTCAGCCTTATCCTTCCTTTTCTTTTATAAGAGTTATTTGGGTAAGTAATAATAATATGATTGCATAAAAACCTATCTAGGAGGTGCTTTGTAAATCATTTTCAAGAGAGAGAATCAACAAAATTTACAGCTGTGAAGTATCACTAGTTACCTATAGTTTTATCTTAGCCGGAGCAATTGTATTTGTCATATTCAGGTTATAACAAATCAAATTCTATATTTAATTTCATCAAAATTCCCTATTATTTTTACTCATTTGTAGATATTTTGATGAATAATGGCTATCGAGATTTAGCGCAGAGATTATGGTAGCATTGTCAGAGGAATAGTTTGCATAAGAATGTCATATGGGATTAATAAGCGTTGACTTGACTTGATAATTTTGTGATTCCTGTTTTGTGTAATAATATGGTTTTTGACATTGGGGACCTGTCTGCCATTGACATTCTCAAATTCAAATTTCTTAGCCTGACTAAGAGTTGTTGTAAAATCATGCTGATAAAACATTGTAATCAGCAGAACCTCACTAATATTCCATGTTTCTGAAAAAGAATGTCGCATCTTAAATTTACACCAGATGATGAGAAAGAACTAAAATGATTGAGTTTTATTTTGGGTTCTGGAAATAGATCAATAACAGCAAGTTTATTTCGATTTAATGTGGAAGGAAGAATTATTGGATTTTCCCCGTTCTTGATACCTTTTTGGCTGTGGATGCAGCAGCAGTTCTATATACTTAGCTTGACAGTGATACATATATCCTTGTCCTCCTCATTTTTTCTATTAGCTGCCCAAATTGTTTTAATTTATCCTTTATTCATATTTTTCTGTCTTTCTTTGGTTTCATGAACCTAAATATGTGTGTGACTGTATGCACGCATTTCCTTGCTCTGTTCCTTTTTTTTTCCCTAACATAATCCATGCCAATATTTTTCTTGCAGAAAGGACTAAAGCAAATACTTGCTAATTGCTATCATCCACAGGCAGAAGCTGTAAAGTCATTTACTTATTTCAGGATGAATGATAAAATTTTTGCAGTTGAAAACTGGAATAATTTTGTCCCTTTCGTTAGAAAGATGAGCACAGAATTGTAAGTTACTTTTGAACCTGATCTAACCATGGATTTTTACTTTACCATCAAGAATAGCAGTGGCCTCTGCCCCTATAATTTTTTATGACATAGGGGATTGTAAAAATCTTATGTAAAGTCGTAGTAATTACTGATTTATTGTTGCATCTTGATCGTCTCTTTGAGACCTGAAATGGATAGCAATGAAATTTTAAAGCAGCTAAACTCTTATTTCAAAATTTACCAAAACATATATTTAAGAAAAAATAATGAAAAGCAGATTTTTAGCTGGCCTCTGTCTAACATCGCTTGCCTCTCTGACAATAAAGAGCTCCGGAAGAAGGAGAGTTACTCGTTAAAAGTGAAGCTGGTCTTGCTACTATGCTTGATGCTTTTATATAGCTTTCAGGACCTTTTCACAAGGTGTAAAGAAAGCACCATTGAGCATTATATCTCCATCTGATATCCAATTCCAATTCGTCCACTGCTCATCTCCCAGTAAGGTTTCCCGCTTAGTCACCTGCATGAGAAGTATATCTTTAGAAACTCGATGGTGCTGAGGGTATACACCAGCTAAGAATCTAGTGATTGGTCTAACCAGCTGCTAGTCAAAGTTTGTGTACCTAGTTGGATCTAACCTACTTAGTTGAAAAACTATTTAGCTTATTAGCAATTCACGTGTGCAAGTAATTAGACACTGGCTATTCAAGTGATATTGCTGTAGTCTCTTATAGTTTTACCTTATGAGGAATGGGAAGTCCTTATCCCTTATTGGGCTGGCATAAGGTCCACTCTCCTGGCAATAGTTTAGTTAAGCAATAGATTATTATCAGGAGTTAAAAGGCATTTAATTTGTTAAATCTGATATTTGATTTGTTATATTTGTTCTGGTGCTCCTAAGATCTTTAGTTGATGCTATTTATTATTCAGTTACAGTTGATTACAGAAACTTGCCTCCTTTGCATTGTTGTTATCTGAAGCAATGAAGACATTCCCTTGGCTATTTATTGTTGGATTGGCGCTTCCACCTATTGCATACATCTCCCAGCCAGTGTATATGTTATTTACAATGTGAAAATATCAATGCCTGCACCTGCAATATTTAGATATATGATTAGACAGCACTCTGCAAATAATTCTAGAACTAGGGAGAAGATATGAAATGCTGTTCTTTATAGAATGATAGCAAATTCAGTTACCTGGGCATTCCTTGAGTCGGACCTGCACCGAAAAAGTTAAAAGGCATTAGTGACTAGCATATTCTTGTCATCAAGGAAGTCATCACTATGTCCCATAAGCATAACTTCATTATGATGCAACATGTAGTTGTTTGAGATGGTTATAGCTGTTGAGCCGAACACAGTGTCCATCACGACAGTTAGCTAGTGTACAGTGATCGATCCACACATCCATAGACGCAAATATTGATATGCCATCCCCATCTGAGTTACCTCTCATACCAGCATGTTTAGGCGAGTTCTTCACTATTGTGTTTCCACCTGGTATACAGTCCCTTATGTAGACGTTATGTATGATAATATTACTCTACATTATGAATTGTTATGCACTGTCCACCTGATATCTGACTGTTATACCCTCTTCCATCTATTGTCTTGTATGAGTTAATGACGAGTTCTTCCTTTAGCTTGATGACCATGTCATGATCAAAGATGATCCATAGGGGTTCTTCTTGGATTGCACCATACCGAAATGTGCCTGGAATTGGGTTTACAGGATCATCATTTTCAGAATCTCTGACTAAATAAAACTCACCATCTCTTCCCCCTACTGCATTTCTCCCGAACCACAATCGGCCAGTACTTTCCGGTTAGCGTCCCATTCTGATTCACATCTCCATCAATCATCAATTGGGTTACCATTTCTGCATGATTTTTGACCCTGATGCTTTGTGGTTGAGTTCCTGTGTAAAATAACATACATTAAGTTACTCAAAACATACAGAAACAAGATCTTTAATAGAAATTGAAATATTCTTGCTCATTTCAAGCTATATTATTTTCTGTTACCAGTCGGTTGCTTGTGATAAAGATATGGAAGTGGCAAGTGAGATCATGGCTAGAGAAAGTTAAAAGAAGGTTAAAATCTTATTATTGAGGGGTAGAGATTACACGTAGCTGCAAATGGATTAGATGGATTTCAAAAACAAACTAGACTGATGATGATCTAAATATTTGAACTTTATATAGTGCATGCTTGAAAAACTTGGTCCAAACTTGTTAATAACCAGGACCAAGGCACAATTATTAATTGACTGTATATTGAAGAAAAGGAAAGTTTTCTAATATAAACTAAAAAAAATCTAGTAATTTGAAATTTTGGATGCATTGGGATTATCAATTTGGACCTTTTGGTTGACGCTGCTTAGAACTATTTTGAGTTTAGAATTAAATAACACCGAAAAAAACTGGTTTTTATTTTCATTTTTTGTCATATCCAAAGTGAATTGTGACGTTAAACATAGCAGCTTACACTCAAGAATCCGGTTACAGTAAAACCTTAATAAATTAATATAGTTGCTACTCATAGATTTTATTAATTAAAAAATATATTAATTAATCAAATATTAATTTAATTTATTAATTTTAAATCGAGATGTATAAAATAATTATATAATAAAAATTATTAATTTATCGAATATTAATAATTAAAATTATTGACATTACTTATGTGCAGTGACAATGGAGCTTCTATTAGAAACCGAATGGTTAGCTACTAATGGTTAGGTTTGTTTTATATGGTCCTCAAATTTTCAATCTAAAAATTAAAATCACATTGTTCCTCTACTCCTACTTTCATCACTTTTACATTTAATAACTCTGCTTTTCTTTACATGTAATAATTTTCCAGGATAGATGAAAACTTCCTGACCGTTCGATTTCCTATCAAACTTTCCTAGTGTATGCACTCCTCAAAAGAAATTGTTTTGGTGCTTTTGAGTTCATTTGCTATGTTACAATATAGATAAAAACACTGTATAGTAATCAAATGATAAATAATCAATTGGTTGTTGATCCCCGTTTTGAATGAATTTTAGTCATAATTTATCACATAGGTGCTAGCTGGAAAAATAATAAATGTATGTTTTGATTATATATAGTTTAATTGGGATCTATAAAATCATAAGATGTGAAAAGAAATTAATAAATTTTCTAAATAAGTTTTAAGTTTAACTTTTAAATCTTTTGTGACATAATAAATATTTTAATTTTTTTTTAGATATATTTTAATTTAATTATTTTATTTTTTAATATAAATTATATTTTATTTTAATATTATAATAAGGATGGCAATATTGACACTTCTCTTTTACACTCCATTAACTTTTTTTTTTGTTATTAAACTTGATTATAATTCCTTTATTATATTATCTAGCTATTAATTTTTATAAAAAAAATAAGATTTAATTAAATCTCATTTAATTTTTTTATTATTATTTTTTAATTCACACATATATATAAAATAAAATTTTTAATTTTAATTTTCATAAGAAAAAGAAAATTTATATACTAAACAAAGTTACATTTACTTTTATTTTTTATTTCATAAAAATAATATTTTATTTTTATTTTTTTAAATACGCACACACATATATATATATATATAATAAAATTTTTCATTTTTAAGTATTGTGAAATAAATTTCTTTTACTTTATAATTTATAATTCATAATTTTTTATTTTTCTGAGTAAATATATAATTTTTCACATTTCATAAGAAAAATAATTTACTAAATAAATTATTAAATTATAATCTTTTAAATATTTTATTTTAAGAAAAATTTTAAATTGTGCTCATTGAAAATATATATTCTTTAATCATATATTTTATTAAAATATCCTAATAAAGCATATGTTTTTCTTTTATAAATTGAATAAATTATATATAGGATTAAAATAATAAGTAAAAAATTAAAAAGCATAATGTTTTTGGAATTATTACATTATTTTCAAAATATATTGACAGGTATTTTTATTTTATTTTTTTTTATTTGGTTAATTAACTTTATTGATAAAAAAAGATTTGGAAAAAATTAAACAAAATATAAAATTTAAAAGGACATTTATTTTATAACATGTAAAAATAAATTTTTTATTATGATATTTTCTTATATAAAAAATTATATATATAATTTTTAGTATTATATTTTTCTAAAATGTAAAAAATATTTTTATAAATTAAAAATAATAATAATAATGAAATATAAAAATTAAAATTAAAATTAAACTTTTTTCTTATAGGAGATTAGCTAAATAATGTAATAAGAGTATTATAGTAAAAAAAAAATAATAGAAATGTTAGGTATTAAAAGAGAAGTGTCAATATCATCATTCTAAAATAATACATTTATTAAAAAAGTATTGAAAATAAAAATAATAATTAAAAGATATAAAATGTAAAAAAAATTAGGAAGATAACGATATATTAAAATAATAAATAAATTAAAAATAATAATTTTTTTTAATAATAATATATTTCATATTTAAAACGTTTATTACGAGACGAAATTAGTATTATATAATATTGAATGATGGTATTGATTCTTCTATAATAATTTATAACATTCCAATTTATTTTTGATTCTATAAATAGGTCATAATATCCTTATTATTATTTTTTGTTTTCTAGACAATTATATCTTTCATTGGGATTACTAATCCCTCAAGCTTTGTTAAATTCTTTTGGATTGTCTTAAATTTTTTATTTTCCTTAATAAAACCTGAATTGAGGATGCAAAAGATAGAAGGTTAGGGACAATATGATTTGGCTTTTAATTTTTATTAATTAAATACATATTTTATTTTTGAGGTTTGATTTTTAAAATAAAATTATTAAATATATATGTTTTTTTAAGTTTGATTTAGATTATATTGATTGTTATACTATGATAAGAATATAATTAACTAATAAGTGCAATATACTGAAGGCAAAGGGGCAAAAAAAGATGAAGGGGAAGAAATAAAGCAAAAGATAATGAGTAAAGGTAGTCAGGATTTTCTATTTTTATCTATTATATTTATTTATATATCATATTATTTATAAATAAAATATTGATCATATAAAATTAAAAAAAAATTTAATTATTTAATTAAATATTTCTAATTATTAATTATTAATATTTATATTATTAATTAAAAAAATTTATATTATTTAATAAATTAATTAAAAATTTTATAAAATATCATTTCAATCAATTAATGACATAATTAATTATAAATTACTTATAACAATTCTCCATTTAATCTGTACCAATAATAACACGTTTAGTAATGGCTCACTGAACAGCCCTTGAATAGGACAGAAAATTTAGATTAGAGTGAAGGGCAATATGGTATAAACAGGTATAAAAAGGAAACAGTGATTGCGTCCACTACGACGTCGTATATCCGTGAGATCTTTTTCCCCTCTATAGGATAACATAGCAAGAATTATTTGTCTTGGC
This sequence comes from Aleurites moluccanus, assembly GCA_948193065.1. Lineage (NCBI taxonomy): Eukaryota > Viridiplantae > Streptophyta > Magnoliopsida > Malpighiales > Euphorbiaceae > Aleurites > Aleurites moluccanus. The sequence continues at coordinate 606 of CANXYC013042664.1, read as the reverse complement.
TTCTGGTTTCGTCTTACAGAACCATAGCCATGTCCACTCTCTCTCTCTTACAGAAACCCTTTCTTATATCTCTCAAAGACCCGTCTTTTCTTTCTCTAGCAACCCGAATCAAAACCCACAAAACCCTATCCATTAAATCCAAAAGAACCCTCATCACAGCCAAATCCAAAGGCGGTGACTCAGCAGACGCTGGAGACCGGATAATCTCCGCCATCTGCTACTTCTATCCATTCTTTGATGGAATTCAGTATGGAAAATACTTAATAACCCAATTCTCTCCCATTCAAGCTCTTATCCAACCCTTGGTTCCGTCTATAAGAGTTTTCAAGAGCTTTCCTCTAAATGGGTTTTTGGTATTTTTGGCTCTTTACTTTGTTGTGGTGAGGAATACCAATTTTAGTAGGTATGTGAGGTTCAATACTATGCAGGCAATTGTTCTTGATGTGCTTTTGATTTTTCCTGATCTGTTAGAGAGAAGTTTTAATCCTAGAGATGGGTTGGGATTGGATTTGTTGATGAGTTTGGATAGTACTGTGTTTTTGTACCTTTTGGTTTGTTTGATATATGGGTCTAGTTCTTGTTTGTTGGGTCAGGTTCCTAGATTGC
>CANXYC013041689.1:0-10686 GCA_948193065.1 Aleurites moluccanus | reverse complement strand
GAAACAAGTTCAATGTGAATAATTACCATTTTAATCATTTTGCATTATTGAGAACCATCTTGAAATAAATGCTACCATAATTGAATTCCAGTGGCTATATTCTCATTTAATTATATGATTATTATTTTTATTTATTTCTATCCCTTTTTATTCACTTATTGTTACTTTGTTTTATTCTTTCTATAACTTAACCTCACCAGGGCGTCTTATATATGTTATTCATTGAGTATTATCTCACCTATTTGTGGTTTGCTTTATTTTTTCAAGGATCAGTAGATAGTTGCGATTCCAGCTATATTCTCCTCCAGAACTGGGAACCCCTTTTATTTATGTAAATTTCTTTTGTTAATCTTCAGTAGAGCTTCATGGTTAATAGTTGTTGGATTGTAGTGGTAGTAATAATTTAATATAGGTAATTATGAATAGTTTTAACTAACTCAATGTAAAATATATAGTATGTTATAAGTAGTAAGAATAGATAAATGACTATGGTTTACTATATATTGAAGTGTTGAGATAAAATTGCTTGCTATGTGGTAGATTCGGGGGTTAAAGATGGAAATACATAAGTGTTATTTCTTCTGCAAGTTGTGTTACTAAAATTAATGAAGAGAAGGACATAGGTTTCGGGTATTAGTATCAAAATACGGGGAAGTTATAGTGAAATTTTTGAAAAATTAATGCATATGAGTTCTACGAGTTTAAAGGGCTTTATGCTTACCTATATCCTAGGACCGTCATATTTCCTGAAATGGGAGATGTTATAGATAGCATAGACTATTCCTACATCCTAAGACCATTATATTCCAAAATTTGAGACTTGAAAAAAATACTTACGATGGAGCTCCAACAAAGATACGAGATTGGCAAAGGAAGAACTCGAGTGATGGCTGGTCTTGGTCGAATTAGTTGCGCAGATAATGGTTAAGGAGAAAGGAGGGTGGTTGTGAGAGAGACAATCAATGGAGAGAAAGGGTATAGAGGTATAGAGATAAAGAGGGTAGATGGTAGTGGATAAGAGAGTGCAGAGGGGTATTTTAGGATTAAAATTTATTTTTTTATTTTTTTTATTTTTTAATGGAAAAAGTATCAAAAATAAACATATGGATTGACTTGTCTCATAAAGATAAAATACAGGAATTTATCATGAGTTTCACAAAATACAGGGACTCGATCGTATTTCAGATCAAATCATAGGGACTAAATTGTAATTTACCCTAAAAATGAAATTTTATTAACCAAATTTAAATAATGGTTTAATAATTATTTTTAGTAAAAAAGTTAATTATAAGATTTAATTTCAAAAAATTATCTTAATAATTAAAAAATAATTATATTAATTAAATGACAAAAATAAATATTTAATTATTTTCTAGTTAAAAAATAATTTTAAATATTAAATTTTAAATCCTCACTATTCTCATCGAAACAATTAAATTTTATGTTTTATATTTTATTCGAATTGTCAAATTTCAAATATAAAAAAAATTCAAATTTCATTATTTAAATGCAATTCGAGAGAATTTCTCCTAAAATTTCATTTTCTTTTAGTTGATGTAACTTTACATAATTAGATTCAAATGAGATCAATTCTCAACTTTATACAACTAAAGTATATATTTATTTATGTTCAACTAGAGAAAAAAATTCCTTTTAAGTTTTTAATTATTTTCATAGACTAAATAATTCTTATGATAAACAGTTAGGCAAATCAAATAATTTGTCAATATATTAATGAAGGCAATTGCTAAATTATTTATTTGTTTGCTTGCTTTTATGATTTATTTATGTTAATTGTAATAATGTAAATTATTATTCTATACATATGGATTTGAGACAATTGATTTTACAATATTCATATGTTTTAAGAATGTAATCATAATGCAATAATTCTACTCTTTTTAATTTGCATGTTTTGAGTTATATTCTTGTACGTTTAATGGAATATTTTCATGAACTGACTTAGTATTTTTTTAATTAAATGTGTTTAATGTCTTATTTTTTTTACCTTTGTTTAATTATCATGATTTATCTAATTATCAATTTATATTTATTAATAGTATAAAAGATGTGATAAAACTGATGATTTTAGGATGTGAAAATCGCTTAACCTACCAATATCCATAAAACTCTGCTATAATCTTATATTTAAATCCCTGTTAAATCACATTTATGTTTAGCATTTGCTTTCATATGACATTATCATCATTTAACATCCTCAATATATTATACTTTGTAATTTTGGTGTATTTATAGGTATTATATATATATGAGTTTATGCAACACTAACTTATATCATTATAGTACCATGGAGCCACTATGAATACAGAAGAAAAGTCTAACTCTGATAATTACATTACAAATGATGACTGGTCCTAAATGGAGAAGAAAGCCTGGGAATCACCTTTACTCCTGACCTTAAAAATGTTAAACCACTAATTGGATGAGTATAAAATACTCAGTGAGTCAAATATATATTATCATACATTTAGGCTAGGTAGTAAGGCAAATAAACAAATGGGTAACCAATAAGATAATCAAGTGAATGGTTCAGTAGATAGCACACCAAATGTCAAACTCATGCTTATAGCAAGAAGGATAGTTACTAATGACAGAACAATTAAGAATAGGCAACATGTCTCAATAAAAGGATCAAATAGAGTTAATGAGCCAATGTAACATGTAACATGTAAATATAAAAGATAATGGACCTTGATCACGTATTTATCACACATCAAATCACATGGAATGCATAAGGTAGGTCGAGCCTTATGGCTAGGATATTACCACTTCCTAGCAAGGGTTTTAAATATACATTGTACACAATACCGATAGTACTTATCCATTACCCCATATGTAAGGTAGCTCTATCATATCAATACATAAATAGGTAAAAAGAAATAAGTATGGTAGCAAATAGTCAATAGAAGTAATAAACATTAATCATATTAATAAGCTCAAATAGCTCACATTAATTAATTAACGTCTCAATGAATCAATAATTAGGTGTAAGGAACATTAAAACATAGGCCAAATGCCTTTAGGCTCAAATTTGGTTTTGGTACAAAAGGTGTCAATGGTGCATATTTGCGCTGGCAAGTTTAATACCTGCTCGTGCTAACAAAACTGATAGGCTAGAACAAAATGTAAAGGACATCTAACACTTAGTGTTCATTACTTTAACTTTAAATTGGTAGGGTTTAGGGAAAGTTAAACAAAGTCAAAGTCTCACAATTCAAGTCAATAATGTTCTCAACACAAATGGTAATTCAAATTCAATAACAAATCAAGGAAATAAGTTCAAAATGTGCTTGAAATTCAAGTAAAATTCAAAAGGAACTTAGCATGCATGGTTTGGCCTAGGGATGGAAATTGTCCAAATAAATTTCTTAATTCAAGAATGTGGTATTTTCATGCATAATAATACATATAAGACTCACCTTGATAATCGGTTTGATTAAAACACCTTAGAACTCCAACTTTTTCAAAGTAGGCATAAAACTTCTTTTCACTTTCGTTTGTTTCTACATCACATGTTTCATTTGTTTTAGGTTTAATTCAATGCAAATGAATATATGCTAACGTCAAATTGAATTATGGAATTCATTTAGACAAATTAGGGTTTAACATATTCAAGTATATTAGGGTTCTCTATCAATTTCATTTCAAATATGGAATTAATCATCTATTTCATCTTATTTACTAATAATAATGTTTAAATGATTGAATAAGGAGAAAAATTAAATATTTTACCCATTGCTCTTGGTGTGGCCGAACTCTATTATGATATTCTTTAAATTTTTTTTCTTGATGAAATTTGGTGTAGGATTGGTAGAATTGGTTTAATTCAATGTTTGGATTAAGTTTTCTTTAAGATTTTCTTTGATTTTCTTTGGATAAATTTGAGAGAATAGGAGGGGAGAGGTATAGGTTGGTAGAGAGAAAAGATGGAAGAAGTGACATAGTGAAGGGATAGGAGAAATGACGAGGTATATATATTGAATGTACTTTAGGTATTTAAATTTTCACATCGACACTTTAGGTAATCATGTTTTTACTCCTTAACTTATAACTATTTATCTTTTTATCCCACTTTAATTTCAACATAATATTTTCTATATTTCTCCAGCTTTTGATTCTAATGGTGTATTTAAACATGTACACTTTCTAGCTTGTTTAAAAGTTGTGGCACTGAGGTGTCTGCTTCTCTATTGGTATTAGTTCTATATAACTTGTTTAATTATACATGTATAATATTCCTATGATTAAATGAAGTATTTTTAGGGTGTTACAATGACTTCTGCATGTTTATAGACTAATTCATTTCTTATTTATAGTAAGCAAGAGTGAGCTGCAAACTAACTAAATAATACTAACAAATGTAACTATACACTCTAACTAACTAAATAAACTGAACAAAATAAATAACTGGTCTTTGATATTCAAAACGATAGCATTTTAACACGGCTCAACATGAACATACAAATTATATATGTTTATTTTTCTCAATAAGTAATAATATTGAGAATGATGATGAGCTTTAGTAAAGAGATCTACAATATGCTTACTTGTTTAAAGATAGAAAGGCTTGATTATACTAGACAAATCCTTCTTTGTAATGAAGTGACAATCAACTTTTATATACTTAGTTCTCTCATAGAAGACTGGATTCTTGGCTATATGAATAGAAAACATATTATCACAATAGAAATCAACATATTTGTTGTGTTGTATTACAAAGTCTTCCAATTGATAAAGGAGACAAATTATTTCACAAGTAGTAATTGTCATAGCTCTATACTCAGCCTCAGCTGAGTTTTTTAAAACTATAATTGGCTTCTTTGATTTCCAACTAATTAATGTTTCACCAAGAAAAATATAATAAATTGTTAGTGTAATACCCGGTGTTTGGGTTGCATGATTGAGGATGTGTGCATTAGACATTCTTGTGTTTTGCTTGATGCGTGCTAGATGATTTCATGTGTGTATGTATCTATGATAGATGCTCTAAAATGTTATGTTGAGTATAGATTACTCCTATAATGGTTTTATGTTGAGTTATGCTTGAGTTTGAGGTGTTAGACATGTTCATGTGAGGTTTACATGAGTTTTGGACAAGTTAGAATGGAGAAAATATGGGAAATTCTCACCGTCAGACCTTTACAGGCATGAAAGACTCTTTTACCATCGTGAAAATGCCTACTTCTTGATCTTCATTTTTCCGAAAAATTGATCTTCATAGGCGTGAAGCATGCCTTCATGGCCGTGAAAATGTTTTTTTTCCCAGATGTAAATAGTGGTCTTCACAGTCGTGGAGTCTTTCTTCACGCGTGTGAAGCCTCGGGCCTACAAATACCTGAACATTATTTCTTTCATTTTTTGCTCTTCTATTTCTTCTTCCCTTGTATTTTTCTTCATAAATACAATAAACCCTCCCACTAACTCATTAAATTCTTTTCTTAAACATTTATTATACTATAAATAACATAAGAATTAAGAATTAAACCTTCAAGAACCTCAAGATTTCAGATTTCTCAAGGATCTCCATTTCTAAGGTTGTAAGATATTTATTCCAAACTCATTTCTAAGTTTAAGATAAGTTAATCTATGGCTTGAATAGTTGTATATGAGTTATGTATAGATGTTTATGAATATGAAATGACATATATTATGGATTATATGAAAGATTAATGGATTTAGGTTTTTGGGTGAATAGTAACTATTCATCCCAATCTTTTGTATTCTTCTAAAAGATGATTAATGTAATACCCTAGGAAGCCCCATCTTGTATGCATAAATTGATTCTCAATTTATGGTTTAAAATAATTAAAATGATGAGAAATAATTTTAGAAACACAGAAAGCAAATGCAAAACTTTTTCGAAAATCGTCGGTGTTGGAAACACTTCTGGGAAAATAGCAGTTCGATAAATTTAAGAATTTCTTACTCAAACCTGGGGGATTAAATAAGTTAATTTTATGTGAAATTATGATAAAAATAAAGAGTTGAAAAATATTTTGGAATACTGAAAATAACAGTAATGGCAAAATTATAAATAAAGGCAACTTTGGGGGCAATTTTGAAAATCCATTATCTAGGATCCAAAAATGACCTATAACTATTTTTAAATGATAGAGAAACTTCAAATAAAGTATTTCACTCCCCACACTTGAGGTTGAATTTAAATAGAATAGACATAATAAATTACAGAAAGTTTTGGAGTAAAAAATGCAAATAAGAAAAATTTTGGGCCAAAAGTACAACTAAACAAAGTTGTGGGACCCATCCTTTATAGAAATTAGCCAAGGTGGCCGGCCATTATGGTGGAAGAGATGAATTTTTGATATAAAATGATTAATTGATTTATTACTTAATTAAATAGGTGACAAATCACCAAATTCTAGAAAACTCTATTTATTGTCTTCATTTTTATTTTAGTTGGCTTTGTACATATAAGAAGAGAATGGAAATAGGAAATGAGAAGGTGGTGTCTGAACCACATGAAAGGAAAATACCAAAGAAATAAATCTTCCAACCTTTCCAAAGAATCAACCAAAAATAGATAGAAAATGGAAGAAGGAAGAAGCTTTATGAAGAAAATAGGATAGAAAAATTGTGTTAAAGGTTTTGGTGGAGCAAAAGGAAGTGGGATTCAAGCATTTTGATTTGAGATAATGATTCTAAACTTATCATTTTTATTTTTATTTAAGATTTCTATATCATGATTTGGCAAATAATTGAGGTAATTAAGTTAAAAATGTAAGCAATGAGTTAGGGTTTATATAGTTTCTGAATTTTGTTTTAAGGTGGTAACTTATGGCTAATATTCTGAAATTTTAATGATTGACTTTGAAGATGGTTAAAACATGAAAGCTGTATATAAATATTTTAAGTAGATGTTTGTAAAAGAAATTTGGAAAATTCGAAGTGAGGAAAGAGTTATTGGGTGAAAACTGTGACTGACCTAGAATTAGGGTTATGGAAAAATATTACCGTGTTTTTATTGTATATAATGATAGAGACATAATTAGAAGAAGTGTTTAACATGAAAGATGTTAATTTATGTGTCATATAAATTAATGTAATTTTTTTTATAATTGGATAAGTATGGAATTAAGTATAGGCATGGAAACAGGGTATGTTTGGATAAAAGTTTCAGGGCAGTAGTTTAAATTTGAAAATTCACTAATAATTGTTCAATGATCTAAAAATTCTAAAATTTGTATATGTTATAATTATATGTGTATATTTTCAATAGGAAAATGAATTACAATAATTGGTTAAGTATTTATTGAGTTATTAGTAAAAGAACAGTATCTGCCAGAATAAGATTTGTAGGCAGAATGCAGGCAACAAGACTGATTGTAACAGTAAGTTTAAATCAATACCATAAATTGTGTAGTAATGAGTTTAATGTGAAATTTGGATATGTTATAACCTTATATGTTAATTTTAATTAAGAATAAGAATTTAAGAAGTTGGATAAGTGTAGAGAGAGATATGAGAAATGAAGCATAGGTTGTCAGTAAAGGTTTTTTATAGGTAAAATAAAAAATTTAGAAATTTGAGTAATTTTCTTTAATATAAATATAAGTAATGTAATTTATGTTAACTAGTATCTAAATGGAAATTAATTGGATATGTAGAGTCAAGAATGAATAAGAGATGTGATGGGTACCATAAGAGATAAGGCAAAGAATAAAGGATAAAGGAAAAGGAAAATGTACAAGTCATAAGCTAAGGTGAGTAATGTATACATCATTATGCATATTCATGCCTTTATTTGTTGACCCAATGAGCATGTTTCATTCTTGATTAAATGTCACTTTGTTATTGATGATCATTCTTTGATCTTCCAAAAGATTGAAATTCATCCATATCCATTGATTATTATTGATATTGAAATGCCTATTATGTTTGATTGAATATGCACCCGAATTGCTCCTGAAAGTATATACCCCAAATGTTTAGCCACATTCCATGATATTTATTATTAATTGTTACCTTTGTATCAAGTAAAGAAAACGATACATGATTCATGAAATGTATTGACATTGATTGACAAGTAAACCCATTTGTATCGATCGAAAGCCAGTGTACTGTAATATTCCTAATGAATACTTGATATTGTTATTGTTTTTCATTGACCTATTTTACATGTGGATTTGACAGAGTTGCCTCTCCGACAGGGTAGTGGGTATATACTGTTGGCAATGTGCACATTGTTTACTGGTACCCTAGCTAGGAAGAGACTTATCCTAGCCATGAGGTCTGGCTGCCTTACATAAATGATATGAGATTGATATGTGATTGATTGTGTGATTACACACAGTGTACGTATTTTATGGTCCTTTATCTGTCTTATCTATATGATACGAGTAGTGTTTACCTGTTCATTGATTCCAAGCTTATATCTAATTACTTACCATTAATGGCCATTTTTTTATCGATTTAATTGTTACCTATTTCAAACTCCTAAAGACATTTAGTGTGCAAATTAATTAACCTTGACATGTTAATTGAATATACTGATATTCTTCATTGTATTTATTGATACTTGACTACCATTGTTATCCTTTGTTATCATATGCTTATATCACCTGTTTAATGATGTATACATGCTCACTGAGTATTTTATACTCACCAAATAGTGGTTTATAATTTTTATATGGATGAGATAGAGGAAGCTGATTCCAAGTCAATTCCTTGTCCGACTTGGAATTTCAAGTTCATCGAGGTAGAATTTTATTTGTTAAAGGTCATTAGTGACAACTCTTAAAGCTCCATGGTATTGTGTATAATTAGATGTTTGAGTAATAGAATGATGTATAAACATTGAAATATCTAATGTTTCAGTGGCATTCAAAATTGTAATGTGTAATGCATAATGACTGATAAAGTTAATGATAATAAAGTGATAAAGATAGTGATACTGAAAATACTAAAATAATATTTATATGTTTTAAAAGAGATTTAGAAGTGCTATGTATGTCTATGAAACTGTGAAGTTGAGGGTATAAGGAAGGTAAATTATTGGGAGTGTAAAAATAACTTTAGTGTAGACTGTGTAATTTTTGAAAGACCTGGTTTTGAGTCGGGAATAAGATTAAAATTACAAAGGAAACTCTGTCAAAAATTTTGTAAAATTTATAAGTAATAATGGGATTTAAGTATTGATTAATGAATTGATATTAATTAAATTATTAATAAACAGATTGTTCATGGGTTCTATGGGTTTTCGATAATCTTAAGTCTACCCATGCCCTAGGACCGTCGCGATCCAAAAGTGGGTCGTGACAATTAAATTGATGTTAGAAATCATGTTTAGACACTTAAGGATATTTAGAATCATAAGGATTTATCTTGTATGAGCATGTTTGGGCAAAACCATAATTTTGGATACATGGGGATTTTGGTTAAGAGTAAGAACTCAAAAGACCAAGGAAGGAATCTTGCTTCTTATGTTATAAGAGATCATTTTGCAAAGGATTTGCTTGAGGTAAGTTATGAACAATGTATATGTATGTTGCTCCTTATGAGATAAATTGGTTATCTATGTTGTCCCTATAATGATTTTGATGATGTAATTTAAACCAAAATAAAGTGTTAATTAATATATTTAAGTTACAAATAATTCTTTAACTTGTGTTCAAGTGTTTGTTTGAAAGCATGGATTCATGCCCGTGAAAAGAATCAAGTCAAAATTCAAAATTTACTCAAAAAGGATCTTCAAGGCCGTGAACATTTCTTCAATGCCGTGAATGAGTTTCATGACCATTACTTGTCCTCATGCCTGTGAAGAATTTAAGAATGGATTTGGCTAAGAGATACAGAAAGATTCTTCCAATTCGTGAAAAATTATTCACACCCATGAAAAACTTTCACGCTAGTGATAATTATTCACGCTTAAGGATGATTTAAAATTAAAAATGGTGTATAAAATTTCAAGGCCGTGAATTTTGGTTCAAGACCGTGAAGATTCATCTTCATGACCGTGAGTATTTATCTCTCCCATGAATCGGTAGTTGCCTATCAACATCACGACTGATCTGTTTTAAATATAACCGTTAGAAAAAGATTTGGAGGCAAATCTTGCATCAAATGCAATCAGAACGATCACATTTAATCACCATTCATTGAAGGCTATAAATACATGAAGTTTTGAAGTTCAAAAAGAAGAGAAACACGTATCTTAAGTGAAATCAAATTGTTGTAGTTCATACTTTGTTTTTTTTTTCATATTTTCTGAACTCTTTGAGCTTTATTTCTTATTCTTAGAGTTCTGAATAACTTTTGCTAGTCCTAGCTATTCATACTTCATTGTATATCTTTTGAATAGCCTTGTATAAGTTTAGAGAAACTTGGAAATCTTTATCTCTATTATTGAGAGTAAAAATTTGTGTTGTAACTCAGTGTATAAAAGGTGAAATCCCTGAAAATCTATTGTAATTGATTTGGGTGGTGCACCCAGTTCTAATGGAACCTCAATATCGGGTTGATATTAAGAGAAGTGGACGTAGGAGAAGGACCTTGGCTCCAAGCCACTATACATTGAATTAATTTATCTATTGCTTTTTAGTTGTGTATTTTCTTTTAAATTTTTTAAACTCCTATTTACCCCCCGTAGGAGTATTGCCATAGTAGTATTCACAATTGGTATTAGAGCTTGTGCTCTAGTATATATAA
>CANXYC013041655.1:0-12640 GCA_948193065.1 Aleurites moluccanus | reverse complement strand
TTTATTTCCATCCATAGTTATTAATTTCTCAATTTAATTAATTACAAATCAAGCACACATAAAAACAAATCAATTAATTTCTAACTATTTCTACGAAAATTCCCAAAAGTCCTAAACCATTTTAAGCTCGGTTAGGCTTGGTGTTACATTTACTACCTGGGGCATTGATGTCATAGGGTGCATCAATAAAAAATCCTCAAATGGTCATGAGTATATTTTGGTGGCAATAGATTACTTCATATAGTGGGTAGAAGCAACCTCTTATCAGGTGTTGAATTCTAAAAAGGTAGCACACTTTATCCAAACTAACATCATTTGTCGGTTTAGGTTGCCTTTTGAGATCATCACTAATAATGGGTCTCATTTTCAGAAGGAAGTAATATATATGCTTGAAAAGGAAAAGATTTAGCATCATTAGTCTTCTCCTTATCGACATCAGACCAACGGAGCAGTTGAAGCAGCAAATAAAACAATCAAGAACATTCTACAAAAGATGATCACCAATCATAGAGATTGGCATGAACGCCTTCCATTTGCATTATGGGGGTATCAGACCTCCATTAGAACACTGATGGGGACTACTCCGTATTCTTTAATGTGTGGGATGGAAGTGGTCCTTCCGATTGAAGTACAGATCTGCTCTGCAAGGGTCATGCGAGAGAATTAGCTTAATGAGGCAGAATGGATCAAAGGGTATGATGACCAGTTGAATGCTATTAATGAAAAAAGGGTGGATGCAATTTACTGAATTCAAGGGTACTAGCAAAAGCTAGCCCGACATTTTAATAAGAGAGTAATTGATAGAGGAATGGAGGAAGGCAACTTAGTGCTTAAGGAAATCAGAGCTCCAATGTATGATCCCAGAGGAAAGTTTAGGCCAAATTATGTCGGACCATATGTGCTCAAGAAGATCTTGTCCGGTGGAGGTGTCATATTCATGGTTCTTGATGGAAACGAATTTTCAAATCCTTGTAATCTTGACCAATTAAAGAGATATTTTGTGTAATTCTTATTGCATGTATGTATAGAACTACGAGGACCTGATTCTCTCGGAAAGGAAAAAATTAATTAATGAGTAAAAAATGTGCAAATGGAGATACGTAGGCAGCCCACCTTGGGTACGGTTCAAAGCATAATAAAATTATCATTTTCTGTGCCTAGATTGATTGGTTCATGCTCGCTAAGTTGAAAACCTGAATAAGGCGGCTTAGGCAAAAATTAGAGCAGCTCGACAAGTTGAGAACTCGAAAGGACGGCTCGGGCAAAAATTAGAGCAATAACAAAAAAAACAATAATAAAAAAACACAGAAAAAAGTAAATAAATAATAAAAATAATGCCTTATTTTCAATTGGAACTCAACAATTATTTTCGAGTCATTTTTTGTCAAAGTATTCTGTCTTGTCTTGTCTGTCAGAGTCAAAATAATAAAATTCCATCTCATTTTATTCAATATCAGCAAATTCAAATGAATGAAGTTCATAAAAGTTCCAAAAGATGGAATAAAAACAAACACAAAAAAAAGGGGTCCTAGTCTAAGCTCGTCTTCTCCTAGGATGAACATCCTCTGAGTCGTCAGAGTCCCCATCCTCGGTCATGAGTGTATCTAGTTCAACCATCACCTCTACCTCGTATTTGGTCACAGCAGTTTCTTCTGGTTTTGTCATCGTATTTATCTCAATATCCCTAGTCTCAATGTCAGGCTCGAATTCTGTAATCAAGGCAACCCGTCTGATCTTCTCAATGGGCCAAACTTCTGTGATGAACCAAGAGTCATAATCCTCCAGTTTGCTTGACAATCCAGCAGGACATACAAAGCTCATTGACTACCTCCACCCATTCTTTATGGCCTAGGATACAGGTCCAATAATAGGAGATGTGGGAAAAATAGCCCCGTTCGGTAGAGTGCCCTGTGGCTGACCCATCTGCCTCAAGATTCCGGTTCCTTGGTAGAATGAGGTCATAGAAATCCCTAGCAAATACACCATCTTGTATCCATAGCTCATTATAATGAATGAGTCAATCCCATACCAGGAGCAGTACCAGAGAAGCTCTTTAGAATCTATCTCCAAAATCCAAGCAATCCACTCTTTTTTTTTGTGTCAAAGCGAATAAGAGTTCTCACCATATGATACCATACAGCTGGATATGGCATTCTATCTGAGGGAGCCACTACTTATAGGTGATTCTTGAGCCAAACCTGAAAAGGAGTAAAAAGGGTAAAAAAAAAATACTAGATGTTTATACTTGTAAAATGACAGGGCCAACATACCAAGGCCCTTCGGCTCTAAAATTTCTATCCAAGCTCTGTAAAGTTTCTGCTAAGATCAGGCCAGTAATGGTGCAACCCCGCTCCATCTGAGCGATTAACTCCATTACCCGAATATCTCCTTAACCAGGTGAGTTAAAGAAGAGGCATCCATTGGTCAAATACAAAACCAAAGAAGTTAATATGTGTTTTTCTCTCATTTTGTCCCTTGAATATTCTGGATTTTAGAGCACAACTATAACTATAACTAGGTTAATCCGGCCTTCCATGACCATAGAGCTGGCTAGCTCTTGTCTCAACCACAAAATCCTTTTGAAAGAATGAAAGTATCGAACCCTATGTTCAGGGATAGCTAAGGTAGCATTTGGGATACTTTCGAGGATGGCACTAAATTCCTCAAAAGTAGGACACATTTCCTCCATACTAGCACCGAATCGGAACACATGGCCAGTAGGGTCCCAAAACCTAAAACAACCTTTCAAAAAATCCCAATCAACTTTTACCCCTCTCATAGTCAGAACAGAGTTGACTCCATATTTGCCTAAATTGATCTTTTCAACCTTGTCCAGGTTCTTAGTCCACAAAAACATGTGGTGGCTATAGTAGGCTCCATTAACCTTTTTGAGTAAAATAAGAGAGAGAAGTTGGAAAGAAAATACTAAGAAAGCACTGAGAGATGCTAAGAAGAGTCATAGTGGTTTTTTAAGAAGAAAGAGAGGCCTTTTTATAGAAAAATGAGCCAAAATAGGTTGGAGAGAGCAACAACACTACTTAGGGCTGGCAGCGCCACCACAAGCCTAGGGCGGCAGCACCACCTTATGGTGGCGGTGCCGCTAAGCCCCCTAGAGCACCAGGGTGGTAGCCGCCCTAAGCCCAGGGCGGCACCGCCATACACCTTGGGCGGCAACATCCCTTCAGGTCGGCAGTAGCAAATTTGCTTGGCAGGGTTTTTCGGGATATCTGAGCTTTTTTTTTCCAGAATTTTATAGGTTCGGGGCATTCTAGGACATTTCCAAATATTTTAGGTATTTTTAAGCATTTTAATGCATTTAATTTCATTTTTGGACTGGGATTTTATAACATGGCATTTTAGTCCGCATCCACGACATGGGGCTTTTTAATAAAATAATTAAACCTCATTCATACATAACAACATCATTCATACATCATTCATAGCACCATCATAACATCTATACATCATGGTTAAGAAACAAAGAAAAAGAACAGGAAAAGCTGGAAAAGTAGCTCAGTCTCTTCGATGATGCCGGCGAGGGTCCTCCGGTGGACGAGGTGGATCAGTCCTAAAATTAAGTCGAGTCAGCATACCCGTCAAGGATAGCTCCATTCTACGCCCCACACGATAGTTGTGGCGAGCCCACTCTATAGTAAGCTGGAAAAAAAATAAAAATAAAATTAATAATAATAAATAAATAAAAATGATAAATAAATAATAAAGTACATCTACCTCTATTCTGTCATCCCAAGAAACATGTTGTTCTGGTTCCTGCAGCAAGTTTTTGGAGTTAAGATTATCTCGTGGGGCCTCATAGCTATGGTGTCCCCGATTGCTACTTCCAGAAGCTAAAGCCATCAAGAGAAAGAGGAGAGCTTTAAAGAGAAAAAGATAGAGAGAGAGAGAAATAGGAAAATGAGAGTGAAGGGAATGGGAGAACCTCACCCCTATTTATAGATTTTGAGAATCTCAGAAATGACCATCATGTCCCCAACTTAGCTAAAAGGAAGGAAACTTATATTCCAAGAGCAATTCAAGTCGGAATCAGGTGCATAAAATTTTGTTGAATCCGTATGATTTTTCTCTATCAATAGAGCTATCATTTACCCAAATAATACCTGGGAAGCTTCTGTAATTTAGAAAATGATAGAAACAGAAAAATACCCAAAAAATGAATAATCGTCCGAAACTTTACAGATTTCGATCATATACTTCCAGACCTTGCAAGATGTGATCAAAATGCATTCCTATGTTATAAATAGACAGGAACAATCTAGTTCACCTACATCACGTCTGTCATTCAAAATGGACAGTCGTGATGGGGGCAGTCGTGAACACTCCTTTTTTACACCCCTCGGACTTATGCCAACCGAAACAGCACTCCTCAGAACCAAACCTGCGCTAGGACAAACTTGAAACATCCTCAGAATGAAGTCGAGGCATAGGTGCCACCCTCCAGGTATGACATTACCGCCACTGCCACCCCCTCTGGGCGGCAGCTGCCATGCCTAAGGGCGGCAGCATGGATCTTTGCTAATACTGACGCCCTCCCATCAGACCTTGTGCTGCCAAGCCCCCCTGGCAGCAATAGTTCCTCTTGCCAGTGGCAACTCTGTTTTGAACTCGTTTTCTTCCAAATCCCACATTGGAAAATGATGGGATTTGACCCCCCAAGCTCCTATTATAAATAGGAAGCCTCCTCCCACCTTCCAAGAAACACAAGAAGACACAAAAGCAATAAGACAAGAAGAAGAAGACAATAAATTATTTAGCTTAAATTTTCACTATTTGATTTTGTCTTTTTGCCCTCCAAGTCATATTTTCTTCTTTTTTTAGCTCTTTTTGAATTTAAAGAGTTGCTACTAGGGGCGTGTTGAGCCTAGAAGTTATATTCTTTCTAAGCAAAGTCCCTTTGTCAGCTTGTTTTCTTATGAGTTAAGAAGACATTTCGATCCATTTCCTCGGGCTTCATACTATCCAAGGTGGAACTCTGGTCCGGAAGAGCACTCCGTCCTCCAATGTCCCTAAAAGCTAGGGCAAAGGTATGGTCTCTTAACTCATCTTTTTTACTTTGGTAGAGCATCAAAATAAAGAATCAAAACATGATAAATAGGTCATAAAATCAACCCTCCTTTGCCAGAAGGAAGAACTGCGTGGGTTTTGGTTCCCATTCAACGGGATACGCAGGCAAGCTATAATAACCCGAACAATTATAGTGAAAAGCCCAAATTGGATAGGAATTTTTTTAAAATTCTCCAAGGAGCAATAACCAAAAATTTAACAAGGACAATGGAAGATAGACATTAGAGAGAATTATAGAATTTAAATGAGAATTAAATTAAATAGAATGGGCAATATGAATATAGTTGAAAATGCTATAGTATTAAAATTATAGCAAAGTAAATTGGAAATACTTAAGAGTTAATTAATGGATTAATTACTAATTAATCAAGGATTAGCCTAAATATCAACAAAAGTGGCTAAATAATTATATATATATATATATAGGTATATATCTATAATTATTTATATAATTCAAAATGATTTTATTTTCTTTAATTCTTTTCTTAATTACTTTTCTCTAATTTTTCTATTGGGACATTTGTTACATATATAGATAAATATGATAAGAAGCCATCATCTTCTTCAATTTTCTCTCCCATGGCCGAAATTTTCATGCTCTTCTCCATGGAAATTTCTTCTTCCTAGCTTCCTAAAATCACATGATTTAGCATAAATTCCTTCACAAATAATTCTTCCCCCAATCTCTAATTGAATTATTTGGGCTTAGATAGAGATTTGGTGTAATTTTTCTCCAAGGTAAATTTCTTAACAAGTTTTGAAATTCATTTTTGATAAGTTATTTGAATGATTAAATGATTGGGTGATATGTTTTAAGTAGAGAAAGTGATTGGGAATTCTGAAATTTTCTATCTCAGGAATTTCTTGTGACTTGGCAGAAATTTTGGGCTCCATTTTTGTGTCCTTAGATGTAGAATTTGAAAATATGTAAAACATAAAAGTTGTAACTGTGTATATGTAGAATATATATTCTGCATAAAGTTTTGACTGAATCCTTCTGTATTGGGAGATATGAGTCTCCAAATATGATTGACTCGAATAGGGTTTCATTTCTGTGAAATTCTTGAGACTCAGTAGAAATTTAGAGCTAAGTTTTGAGATACTTAATATAGGAATTTGACAATATTCAAAACATAAAAGTTGTATATATATATATATCATAAATATTTTTTATTTTGGAAGTTTTATCAAATTTTCACTTTATTGTTAACTATGGACTCCTGAGACAGACTAGCTCGAGTTAGAGATTTCAAAAGTGTAACCCTTCTGAAATTAGTAAATATGAGGATCTTAGGATCTGAATCAGGGGAAAGTCAAAGCATGAGAAATGTGTCATTATGTCTTACTAAAATTCAATGAAAACAGAGTAGCATTTGGATCTGCATATAATGAGTTATAAGTGAAAAATCAGGGTATATTCAGGTAGAAATTTCAGGATTTCTGAATATTATTTAGAATTTAGGTTTGCTTGTTGTATTGTAATGTAATTAGGTTTCTAAATTGAGATTTATGCTTGTTATAGCTGCACAAAGAAGAGATAAAGGAAAAGACAAGGAAGTGGAAGACCACCCTTTTAGTTTGTACTAGGTGGTTGGACACATTGGAATTTTGGGGTGAGTAACATATATGTTTCTTTACTTGTTGTCTTTGTATATTGTTTCCTTGAATTTTTCCTAAGAAATTGTACTATTATTAAAGTTTCTTGATTATGTAGCCATTGTTAATTGAATCCTTGATATATATAAATGTATTAATTGATGTTCATTATTGGACAACATTTTTACTTACCTTATATATGGGACCATTGATAGTACTACTCTCCCGATGGGGTAGATGTTTGTTCATCGGGCATTGTGCACAGTGTATTGTATTGGGGACCCTATCTAGGATAGGGTTAAGGTCCTAAACATACAGTCTGATCAACTGTATGACTCTTGACATGCTACTTAACTGCAGCTTCTGTCCATTATTCATTGGATTTTGCTAACTGTCATGGACATAGAACATTTGGTTCACAGTCTTTTCTTGCAAGTGACTAATGTTATTGATTATATGATTGTTCCTATTGAACTATATTGTACTTGAAACTTGATATTGAATTCTATTGGAGACCTTATTTCTTGGCATTAATATTATTATTTTGAAATATTGTAAATTGTTATTGAATGACCTTCTTTGTGAGCACCTAGCCTCACAAGTGAAGGAATATATATGTTATTCACTGAGATTCGTCTCACTCCTTTGTGGTTCATCATTTTCAGGGTTTGATAGGTAGCGACGATTCCATTTCCTCTCTTTTCCTTCAGGAGTGGAATTTGCCTTATCTATATAATGACTCTTTAATTGTATTTATGGGTCTTTCTTTAGTAGCTCCATGGTATGTAATAATGAATTTAGTAATGATATTGTAAAAATGAAGCTATGTTAATAAGATGTAATTATTACACTATATATGCAGTGTAAAGTATTGGATTGGGAAAAATGATAACAAATGTGGAATGTATATTATAGTATGAGATGAGTATGGAAATAGAAGTGTTGAGTTGTGCAGGTTGTGTTAATGTTGGTTATGAAGAGAGGGACTTTGGGTCCTGGGTGTTAGTTTGTAAAAGTAGAGTAGTTATGGCAAATTTTCTATAGAAAATACAGAATGGGGTTTTACGGGTTTAGGTAGTCTTATGCCTTCCCCATACTCTAGGACCGTCATATCTCCTGAAATGGGGGATGTGACAACTTCTTTACTAAAGCATTCAGATTTTATTAATTTCACCCAATTCTATTTTTAAGTTATCCATTATCCATCCGATTTTAGGTGTGTGAAGAAAAATTAGACAAAAGAATGATTTAGAATTTATTAAAAATTGAATACCGAGGGTGTTCAACTTAAACTTTTCTTTTAAGTCTTTTAACTGATTTAATTAATTAGCACTCTTTTCAACTTCTTTTAATCCCCTCATTAATTTTTTCATGATGCTAAATCCTCTAATTTAGGTATTCCATAATCGTTTCTAACTAATACACTTACTAAATTTTTTAAAAATTTAACTGCTGATACTCATTTCATAAAACTATCCTTAATCGTTTTAAAATTTAATTAGGGTTATTACAATAAGGCTAATCGATATGATACACATTGATTAGTCAAGATCTCAGAGGGCCTCTATCTAAGATTTTAGACGGCCCAATGTATTCAGGAGATAATTTTTCTTTCTTGGCATAACTCTTCGTTAGCTGCATCAAACATGTCATACAACTTCTGACATTATGGATTCAGATATTCATCCCTCTCACTCCAATTAAGATCGAAACTAGCCACATTAATCACCATTGTTTCATATGTGTTAGTAAATTCATTAGCAACATTATAATTTGACAGTTGTATTTCATCATCGATATAATTTTCAGATCCATTAGCCTCACCATACAAATACTATTTATAATAATTTGGAACAAACCATTTTTGAAGAAAATGCAAACTAACAGTATCAGTGTCGAAGAAACTTTAGTTCTAACACTTCTTATAATTACATGGACATCTTTTATTCATTCCATCCATAAATTAAGGTCGAGAAGTAGCAAATTCGTTAAACTCATTTATACCGTTTAAGAATTCTATTCGTAAAAGACTGTCCTTAAGCTTAGAATACATCCATTCTCTATTGTATGATATATTTCCATCCTGCAATTTAGCAACCGTGAACACAATGGATTTATTTATAAATTCATTATCACTTATTCAATTTTTATATATTACTTTTAAGTCATTCAATATATATTTATTGCTAACTTCTTATTTCTCTGCTCCTAAAAGATAAGAACCTAATTCATGTAGAAATTCATTGCTATATAACCATACTGATACATTGTATAACATACTTTTCCTGAAAATTCTGCAGCATCTCCTTATAGTTTTGCAAGTGCATTAATTGTAAAATGTCTTAATTTGACATGTTTTTCAATATGCACTCAGAGAACAAAAAAAAAATACAGTTACTGAATTTTCAAATAATTGCATGATATATAATGTAATCAGTAAGTTAAAATAGTCAATGACATCTCTAAATTATCCACCATGAAAATTTCAAAGATCTTTTATTATCCAATAAGAAGAATATCAAACGAGTAACTATTGTTATAATTTAAAAAATACTTTTTAATCTTATAAATAAATCTATATACATTTTTACATATGTTTTGGTTAATAACCCAAAATAATTAAGATGCATCAAAATTAATTACCAACAGTAATAAATACATAAACTAATTAATGATGCAAATTATAAAGTGTATGATTTCATTATAACAATAATAATTTTTTATATTGAGTTATGTAACATTAAACAATTGAAATATTAAATATAATTATATAATTTTATTAATATATTTTATAATATTTTAGATTATGAAATAAATATTGAAAATGATGAATTCAATATTACTATATTTAATTATTATTTCAATTTATTTTTTTTAAATGTATTATTTATTAACTTATAATAAATTTTAAAATTAAACTAATTTATTAATAATAATCTTTAATTAAATATTCTATTCTAATTTTTTTCTTCTAATTATTCTATTTTTTCATTTCTTTTCAAATTTATTAATAGTAACATTAAAATTTATTATTATAATTAAATTATAATAAATTTTAATTTGAAATTTATTATTATAATTAAATTATAATGAACTTTAATTTAAAATTAACTAATTAATTCAAAATTAAACTAATTTATTAATAATAATTCAAAATATTCAACTTAACTAATTCAATTCAACATGTAAAAATGACCTTTCTGAATTAAATTAAATTACTAGTATTCTACTTAACTTTCTCAACTTAATTATACAAAATTGTCACTAATAATATATATTATCATATATTTATTGAAATTAAGTCTAAACATAAAATTGCTATTACCCTGTATATAACCTACTACAACAAAAAATTTACTGGTTAATTACTATTTTCCCCCTGTAAAATGATCTAATATATTAAGTCCTCTTAATTTTTTAAAAATACACTAATTTCCTTGTAACGAATATCTCGTTATATTAGTATCCCCTTCCGTCCAATTTTACCATTAGTCAACTGTAATATCTGCCATTTTGTTGTATTTTTATTAATTGTATATTTGAAAAATTAATTAATTTCAAATATGAATGTTTGAGAAATCCAGAATTTCTGATTACAGTTGCAGGATTTTGTGAGGTTGATTGCATGATTTTAAAGAAATAGTTTGATAAAGTGTAAAACATAAGAATTGTGAATTTATGTCTCATTTATAATTCTGTAAAATGGCTTGGCAGAATTCTGTGTGTATGAGGAGTTATGTCTCCTTGAGCAGGACTGGTAT
This sequence comes from Aleurites moluccanus, assembly GCA_948193065.1. Taxonomy (NCBI): domain Eukaryota; kingdom Viridiplantae; phylum Streptophyta; class Magnoliopsida; order Malpighiales; family Euphorbiaceae; genus Aleurites; species Aleurites moluccanus. Next base: position 2,201 of record CANXYC013041655.1, on the reverse strand, counting down.
GGTTTAATATTTCTGCAGGAAATATGAGTTTGTTTGAATTTACTGAGAATGACTGAGAGAGTTTGAGCCAAAAGTGTGAACATAAAAAATGTTTATTTATGTGTTGTGTTGTTGGCTGTAAAATTTCAGGATTTTTGGATAAGTATATCTCAGTGAAAAGTAGATTTTATCAGACCTATTCGGATGGATGGTGGGCAGTAAGTCTGGGTGACAGTTAGAGAGTCACCAGGGTCTGTGTAGTTTTTGTTTTGATTTAAATTTTGGATATGTTGAGCCTTTATATGTATATTTTAAGTGACAAAAAGAATCAGGAAGTTTGAACATTTGTAGCTCAATTGCGAGCTGGTTAAGTATAAGTTGCCAATGAAGAGTTTTGACTCAACAGGATCTGTTTATGGCGAGCCGGCAAATGCAAGGTGGCATTTGCGAGCCGACAATGTGAGTTAGCAAAGTGGCAAATTGGCGAAGAGAAATTGCCGAGGTAGCAATTGGCAAAGAAGCATATGTGAGGTGGCATGTGCGAAGTAGAGTTAGGCGAAGAAGGATTTGGCGAAGAGGAATAGGTGAGGTGGCATTATGCAAAGAGGCAATATGTGAGGAGGGAATGTGCGAAGTGGCAATTCGCGAGCAGAGTTTGGTGAAGAGAGAGATAGGCAAAGCGAGTTGGCAAAGAGTCGTTGCCGAAGTGGCACATGCGAGGAAGAGTTCACAAGGAGAGTTTGACGAGGCAGCATATGTGAGGTGACATATGCGAGTTGGATTAGCGAAGTGGCGTTTGCAAAGTGGCATTGCCAGATCAGTTTGTCGAGCTGGGAAGTGCGAACTGGGTAGTGCAAAGTGAGAATGGCGAGCTGGCTTTGGCAAGGTAGCATTGTCGAGGCAGGTTGGCGAAGTGAGCTGGCGAGCGGGATTTTGGGCAGTGACCTATTTAACCCAGTGTCCAGTACCGTTTTCTGCATGATTTTATTTCTTCTTTCTCCTTTCTTCTTCGGTCTTTTCTCAGATCAATTCCATTTCTTGTCTAAGGCATTAATACTCAAATTAATGCATTAGAACTCTAGATTAGCATATTTTAAGGTAGAAATTATCAGATTTAAGCAAGATATTTCAAGAAATTCAGAGTTAGAGAAATAAGGTAAATTTCTTCAAATTTCATTTTCCTTTTTGATTAATTAAGTCTGCCAGTTGGAATAATTAATTATGGGTGTAAGGAATTTATTGCAAACATTTTAAGGTTATGCATTGTAATTAATATTGGAGGAATCAGAATTAATGGACTAACATGAATAGTGACATGAACAGTAAATTCGAATTAAATGCAGAATTTTCCTTAAGAGATAAATTAAATTGATGTTAGAAATTAAGAATAGAAATTCTAAGATGGTTAAATATTTAGAAATCATGTTGAATATTATTGATTTGGGAAAAACCCTAATTTTATATATTTGGGAAAAATTTTCTTAGGAAGAGAAAATCAAAGTAATTGAGGAGTTTGGAGTTGAGCAAATTGCTGAAAGGAATTCAAGGATAAAATATGTGTTGAGGTAAGTATGAACATTGCATTTGTTTGCTACTTCCTTGAAATAACATGACCAAATATTCAAAATGCCCAACCATATGATTCTTGCATATTTGATAATATATCATTGAGCTATAAATTGAAAATTTATGATATTCTAAAATCGAGATTTCTCACGTGTTCATGTGATTACCATATATATTTATGTAATGTAAGTGACTTTGTCAATTTTCTTGGATCAAGTTCACATGATTCCTACTTGCTTCTTGCTTATTAAATTGATTGAAATTATGATATGTGTTGATGGTCTTGTGACCAATATATTCTTGTAAGATGAAACCATATGACCCTATGGATAGAACGCTCTTCCCAATGAGAGTAAATTTATTGGTCCATCGTGCACTTTGGGAACCTAGTTGGTAGGGTTACTATACCAGTGTTCCACCTTGAGGGTACCACGAGCTCTAGGCGTATGCCTGACCAAGCATGCGTTTGCGATAAGGTAGCAAGGACTACTGATGCGCTCTGTTATGATAGGTAGTATGGCTACTGATTCATTCTGTAATTCTACCATGATATTTGATAGTGCTATTCGATTGTGAGCACTTCTGTTTCTTGTAAGCCTAGCCACATTCTGATTGGTAACCATGTTCTTGATATTAATATTTCTTTCGGATTATAT
>CANXYC013041427.1:0-17553 GCA_948193065.1 Aleurites moluccanus | reverse complement strand
TATGAGATTGTAATTTTCTTGAAATGACAGGTTACTACAAGAGATTTGTAAAAGATTTTCTAAGATTCCAACTCTGATTGATTAAATTGACCAGTAAACAAGAGAAGTATCAATGGACATATGAATGTGAGAGTATAGTTTCTAGACATTGATTCTTTGCCTTATGAGTGGTATAGAGTTAACATTATCATCAGTGGATGATAAATTCACAGTGTACTGTGATGTTTCCAAAGTTAGATCGAGATGTGTTCTATTGCAGAATAGAAAAGTGATTGCATATGTTTCTCGGTGATAAAAGAAACATGAGATGAATTATCTAACATATGATTTGAAAATAGCAGCAATAGTTTTTGCATTAAATATTTAAAGATACTGTGTGTATGATGTTAAGTATGGAAATTACATGAATCATAAGAGTCTACAGCATGTGTATAGTATATTATGCAATAGAAGAATCTAAATCTTCGTCAACGAAGATGAGTTAATTGTTAAAGGATAGTGACTGTGAAATCTTTTACAAATCAAGTAAAGCTAATACAGTGGCAGATGCTCTTAGTTAAAACACTATGGGTAGTCTAGCTCACATCTCTATTGTTAGAAGACCGCTGATTCATGTAATGAATGAGCTAATTGATATAGGTATGGAGTTGACTTTAGATCCCAGGATCGAAACCAGGCTTTGATAGCCTAATGTCGGGCTAAGCCATTGTAAATTGATGATATTAAAGTGACACAAGATCGGGATCCATATCTTGTGAGGTTAAAGGAAAGATGTTCAAAAGGGTAAAGCCGTAGAGTTCACAGATGAGGATGATAAATTTAAATGTGATAAATGGTTATGTGTGCTCGGTGTTAAAAGACTCCGAGATAGGATTTTAAGAAAGGTCTATATTTTTCTTATAGAATACATCTTAGAATTTCCAAGATGTACCATAACTTAAAAGATATTATTGATGACTTAATATGAAAAGAAAATGTGGCTAAGTTGTGTCTACATGTTTAACCTATCAACAGGTTAAGATTGAACATTAGAGGTCATCGGGTTTGATACAAGTAGTACAATTACTTGAGTGGAAATAAGAATAACTCAATATACACAGCTATATGTTGATTAGATTGTAAGGCTCATGGAGTGCCTTAAATGATGATATCTGATAGAGAAACACAGTTTACTTCTCGATTTAGTAGAAGTTCCAAAAAGCTATGGATACCCCACTATGATTTAGTACAGTGTTCCATCCATAGACCAATGGACAATCAAATGAATGATACAGACATTAAAAAATATGTTAAGGTTAAGTGTTCTGGAATTTAAAGGTTATGGTGACAAGTAATTGTCACTGATTAAATTTTCATATAACAACAGTATTGTTCTTTTATCGGAATGGCCCCATATGAGACACTTCATGGTAGAAAATGCTAGTCTATGATATGTTGAATGGAACCGGATGAGAAACAGTTAGAAAGTCTAGAGTTGATAAAAGAGTCAATAGAAAAGATGCAAATTTTCAAAGAACGAATGAAAAACTGCTTTTAGCAGACAAAAGAGTTGTGCAGATTTGAAAAGAAAGGATGCTTATTTGCAATTGGTAATCCTATTTTTCTTAAATATCACCTAAGGAAAGTGTTATGGGAATTGGCAAGAAAGGAAAGCTGTCACCCAGATATGTGAGGTTATATAAAGTATTAGAAAGGGATTGACAATGTAGAATATAAATTGGCTTATCTTAAATTTGAGCCATGTTTATCTAGTATTTCATATCTTTATGTTATTGAAATATGTGTCAAACCCGCCACATGTATTGAAATTATAAGATGTTGAAGTTAATGAAGAATTGTCATATGAGGAAATGTCAATAGGAATTGTAGATCAACAAGTCCAACAATTTCGAAATAAAAAGAGATTTCAATGGTAAAAGTATTGTAGAGGAATCAGGCTATGAATAAATGTACATGAGAAAGTGAACAAAATACTAAAGCCAAGTATATGTTCTTATTGCAATACTAAGATGTATAAGTATATTTAAATTCGAGGATGAATTTTTTTTGAAGGAGGGTAGAATGTAATACCCTAAAAATTTGCGTAACAAGTTTTAGTAAATAAAGTTCTCAGTATATGGATTAAAAATATCAAAATGACCAATAATAATTTTGAAAACTCAGTTGGAGCGAAAACAAGAAAATTTTTCGAAAATTATCGGTACCGATATCGCTGCTGTAAAAATAGCAGTACAGTCAACGGATGAATTGTTGAATTTGGATTGAGAGTAAATGATAAGGTATATTCATGTGTGAATACAGTAAAAATAAATATGAGAAAATATTTAAGAACACCGATAAAGTAAGCGATGGCAAAACCATAAATAAAAGGAATTTTTGGTGAATAGTGAAATTTGACAATCTGAGTTTCAGAACGGTTCTAAAACTATCTTTATTAATTAGTATTAATAAAAATATAATGTTTGAATGTTCACTTTGAATTCCAATTTCCGACGGAATTATCGGAATGAATTACCGAGCAAAAAAGGACCAAAAACAAATTTTGGAAAATTAGAGGATCAAAGTGTAATTTGCCTATTTTGTCTTATTATATAAGCAAAAATTTGAACAATTTTCTGCCCATTTTCTTCCTCCCATCCGTGACTTCTTTCTCCCATTTTCCAATTAATTTTTTGCTTCAAATTTGTAAAGAAAAGTTGTTGAAAACTTTATTCTAAAACCATACAAACATTTATCTATCAAAATTAGCCATAGGAATGCAAGGAAATCGAAGAATTTCTTCAAAGGGATTTCTGCCATTTTGAGGTAAAATGTATAAATTGTTTATTTCTTTGTTTTTATGGTTTAATTAGCTTTAATTGATGTTAAAAGGAATGGGTAAATGGTTTAATTGCATCAATTGATGCATTAAACAATTTTCCCCAATTTGCTAACCTAAAATTGAAGTTGTGACTTTTGATTTTGAGTATATGGATTAGGATGTGTAAATTGGCTTTACAATAAGTCAATTGGGTATTAATCGATAATTAATTGACATTCATTTCGTTGTAGAAAACTCGTTTGAAAAAAGTTGTTGATTTTAGCCTAAACAGAGAAATTGAGGAATTGGGTAGCAAATTTGTGGCATTAGTGATTTAGAGTGATAGATGAGTCTACTATGCATCAAATTACTTGCCTAAATTGATAAAATGTCAATTGGAATCCATTTGTGAAAAAAGCCATTTGGTTGAACCCTAATTGTGGCATTTTGCCAAATATTGTACTTTGGTTTTGGATTTGTTTTCCATGCCAAATTGATATGATTGTTGAAGATTATTGAGTTGTGGTTGTTGCCTATAAATTGCTTTCCATATGCTTGTTTATTGATAATTAGGGCAATGTTGATATTGCACCAAATTCATGCCGAAAATTTTGTAGGCCAATCATTTGAATGCCACCATCACCAGTGACAATGGCATGCCAATTGCGTCAACTTTTTGACGGCAAATGACCAAAATATGTTTGTTCCCATTTTTGGTCGCTAAACCTTTGGTTATCATTTTATTGATTATTATTGAGGTCTTATTGATTTTATACTCATTAATTGATTCTAATGAGTTATCGATACTTGACTTGCCATCTATTCTATTGATTGATTTATTGATATTGAGTTATTGAAATGGAGGATGCCTTGTTGCATAATGGTATCCATTGATATAATGTTTATTTCTATTGATCCTGATACGTCATAACAGAGCTACTAATTCGACAGGATAGTGGGGAAATACTGTCGACCTTGTGCACATTGTATTATTGGTACCTAGCTAGGAAAGGGTTATGGTCCTAGCCATAAGACCTGATTAGTCTTATAATATAGATATTGATATACAAAAGACCTATATGTTCACATATAGTCCATACGAATTACTGGAGATTGTATAATGTCATACAATCCATTCCTTTATCTGGTTTCCTTATTTTTACTGATCCTATGAGATCTATATTAGCCTATTTTGGCACTTTCTATTCCATCTTATCTGTGTGATATGTGCTTCATTGTTATGATTGTTTACTTACAGTCATATTCAGTACTTACTTCTGTATTACAGAGATTCTGAGCAGACTGATATTATTGCTTCATCTACCTATTGATTATTGATATTCCATTATATGTTATTGTTGATGCATATTAGATTCAGTGAGTATCTTATATACTCGCCCTCTCACTGTTTGCCCTCTCAAGTGCAGAGTAGGAGGCAGATTCCTGGTTTTGTTTTCTCTAAGGAATTCTACAATCTGGTAAAGACGGTGTAATTAATTTAAACACTGTATCTTTATATATGTGTAACACCACATCATAACCAAACTAAGTATAGTTAATCACCTTCGAAAAATTTTTGATAAATTATTTGAAATTATTTTAATATATTAACATGAATATTTGATTGTTAATTGATTGTTTGTATGATAAAAAAAAATAATAGCCGAATTAGATTATAAAAATGGAAGGACTTAATTGAAAAAGGAAATAAAATTTAGGGATTTAATTGATAATTTAAAAGGACTCAATTAAAACAAAAATATAAGTTTAGTGAGTGAAATGACAATTTCACTCATCATGATTCAATAGAATAAGGTATTGGTACATTGAAATCTAATGGATGTATGTATAGGAGGTAGAAAGCTTATTATGGACTTGCATGTATAGGATTAGGTGGAAAAATCCCACTAACTCTTAAAATAGTCATTATTTTTTTGCAACCTTCTTCTTCCTCCAAAAGAAAACCGAGAGCAAGAAAGAAAAGAGGAACAAACCATCTTTAGCTTCGGCCAAGTTAGGATAATCAAGATTGGGTGTTAAATATTAGTGCTATATTGAAGATCATCATCAAATAACTTCCATTTCATCAAGCAAACCTCTAATTTTCAATTGGCTGAGAAGTTTGAAGGAGTTAAGTATTCGGCCACTCTTGAAAGGTTTAAGGTAGGTTGAAATTTCTTATTGTTTATGATTATTTGAAACTTAAATATTGAGTTTGATGTTTGATTTGAATAATCAATGGTAGAAAAGCAAGATGGTTGTGTAGAAGGGTGAATTAGGGAAAATGTTGATGTGTTCAAATAGAGCAACTAGTTGTATAATTGTTGTTAAATGAGTGGAATTGATGTTAATTGAATGATTAAATTGATGTTGAATGTCAATTTTTGAAGGGGACATTAAGGCCGAAAGGGAAATTAGGTTTAAGAGTGAGAAATTCTTGTGAATTATTGCAATTGAGTGCTTGAACTTCTAATTGACATATTGAATTGACAATTGAACCCTTAAATTGAAGAATAAACATAAATTGGAGGGAAAATCCCTTTTAAACTGAGCCTACTTTAGGGTAAAATGAGAAACTTGATTTGATTATGTGTAATTGAGTTTGAAATTGTTGAATTGATGTGTTTAATTGTTGAATTATGAATTTGAATAGGAAAAATTAAACTTAGATGGCATAACCCTACTTAGGTCGAATTGCTTTTGAACTAGGGTTAGGGTTTATAAAGTGATTTATGTGTATAACTTGTTAAATATGTGTAGTATGTTTAAATGATAGGTATTTGGTGCAAATAGGAAGTAATTAGTGCATTTGAAATGAGTTTGATATTAGTTTAGGTCTTTATGACCTATGAAGTTCAAAATACTTTGGCATGAAACCTAGGCTTGAGCGTAAGCCCAAACTTGTTTTAACATGTTTATATATATGTGAATTAATGTGTTGTATAAAGAAAATGAGGTTTAAATGCTTATAGCCCAAGTTAAGATTTTGCCGAATGGCCTGTGTACAAAAAGGGTAAATTTGTCATTTGATAGGAAATATGACCATTGATTGTGTATATGTATATATTTGATGTGTATTGTGTATATATTTGATGATTTGAAGTCTTACAGAGAGTAAATATATATATTTAGGTGAGCCTTCCGAGGAAGGGACAAGTTGAGTAGTTGCCGCGATAGTTAAGGGGTCTTCGAGCTAGCTAGGAGTTACGTGCCTTGGCTAAGCATTGAAAGTAAGTTTTTATATACAATTATTGCATTTATGCATCATATGGCATAACATATGCCTTAGAATTGATTTGAAACATAAAAACCCTAATTTGATTTGAGATGTCCAATTGGCACCTAAAATGACCCTCAGAACTTACCTAAACTGACATAAACTTCCGACTGATATAATTTGAAACTTGGAAAGTATTTTAACCTGATACCTAGCCCAATCCTTTCCCCTATCTCTAAGTTTCAAATTGATTCCAAATAGTCCACCTAAATATGTTAATAATATAGAGAACCAGAAACTACCCCAAAATCCCTAAAACGGACCCGTAATTTGACATGCCATTTACGCTAGAGAAATTGGGCTCCGGCGAGCCTATTTCTTAACTTTGGATAGCATGCCTATATGATACTTGTAACATGAAAATGAGTTGTTATATATAAAATTGAGCTATATTTGTGAACCGATATCCCTTTATATGAGACTTTTGCATATGATATCATAACAGGGCTACTATGACGGTATAGCGAGATTTTCCATTGACCGTGTGCACACTGGTACCTTATTTGACCCTTGCTAGGGAAGGGAGCTATATTCTCTAGCCGTAAGAGCCGATCAATCTTATGTATTTACTTGTTACATGCTATTGCACTATATATATACTTGTTAGCACGATTGTACATATTTGACATATTTGGCCCTATTTACCTGTTATATCATATATGATGTGACTCATACTATTTGCTCTATCCACTGCTATTATTGCTCCTAACCTTTTCAGGTTCCGATTCAACTTCAATGGTATATGATTTTCATGCATTTTGTATATAATTACTTACTGAGTATTTTATATTCACCCCCATAATTTTAAATCTTTTCAGGTAACGGTGAGATCCGAGTTTCACAGGTTACTCTTTCTTCGCCATGGACATTTTGACATATATATGTAATTAATATAAATCAATCTTTTATCCAAATTTCGTTTAGTAGCTCCATGGTACTGTAATCCAAAGTATGAGTATTTAGGTTAATGTGTATGTATTTATGTATGTGTGTATGATGATATAGTTGCTCATATTGATATTAAAGCAGGTATGATACTGATGATGGTTTGATGATGTGGAGATGGAGTTGAGAAATGATATTTGGGAGTGTTTAATTATTAAATTGTAAGTTTGGCATGTTAAAAATACAGAGGAGACTCTGCCAAATTTTTGGCAAAACATTGGCATTTATATTATAGGTCCTAAAATGTATATGCATGAGAATTGGTATGAAGTATGATGGCTTAACATGAATGAACTTGTGTGTAATATGAACTATTAGTATTAATAAGGTTTATGAGCATAAGAAAATGGACCTAAATGTAATCTAATGGCATATAACCTGACTTGGATGTATAAGCTGATTTGTATTAGGGGTTCATCGAGGTACCGGTAGCCACAGGTAGATCCTGTATCCTTGGACCATCGCAACTCCCTGGTTTGTGTTGTGACAAAGTTGGTATCAGAGCCTGGTTTTATTTGCCTTATACTGTAAGCATGTTATTTATATATATATATAACCCTTGTACCATGGAGCATAGGTATTTGTATATCATCAAAGTACAGTCATCATCATTGTTTTATATTCTACGTACCGATATGAAATTACTCTTTCTGATTTGACTCTGTTTGTTTTCTTTTAGTGTGCGAGGATGTCTCAGCACGCTTCGAGACCGGATCTTCCCGCAGTTGAGGGAGAGCATCGAGAGTGGAGCGATGAGGCTGAAGTCGCCTCTAATGCCTTGGTGCAGGCAACTGAACCACCCCGGAATCGTAGACGCACTGAATCTTATACGACGGGAGATGCACCCTAAAGGCAGGAGCTGCAGGACTTTAGGAGGGAAATGTTATAGATATTATAGACACATTTGGCAGCACAGCCTGCACCAGTACAACAACCTCCCTCACCACCCAATCAGCCTGAAATACGGCCTGAGGTACCCCCGGTACCAGTTGATCAGCAGAGACAAAGGGGTCACCGGATTATACCCGAGGGTGGGGTAACCATGACAGAATTTAAAAGGTTGCAGTTGCCCACATATGCAGGGGAATATGGAACAGATCCCAGTGAGTTCGTGGAGGAGGTGGATAAGGTTGTTAGGAAGCTGCCATGTTCGGATGCCAAAAAAATAGAACTGGTGGGTTTGTTGTTACAAAAGGATGCTTCTACGTGGTTTGATGAATGCATAGATGAAAACATCCATAGTGACAACCCGATGACTTGGGCTGAGTTTAAACAACGGTTGATGGATGAGTATTTAACAGAAGGGATTCGATCGTGGAACATTGTTAAATTTGAATAGTTAAAACAAGGCAATCTCAGTGTTCCAGAGTACGCACGGGACTTCAGACGATTGTGCAAATATGCGAGGAGGATAGCCCCAACTGAGGTAAACTTGATTGGTAGATTTAGGAGAGGGTTACATGCTCCATTGTTTAATGCCCAGCTAGTTGTGGAATTTACCTCTCTAGGTATAGTTATTAATAAAGCTGCTCAGATGGAAGCTAAATATAGAGAGGAGAGATTTGAGAAAGACCAAAGAAAGAAGGGGAAAGGTGGCGAGTCTCAGAGACTCAGTGAGGGATATTCACAGCAGCAGACAGTATGATTACCTCCCAGGTTAGGACAATCAGTTTCATCTCAGAGACAAGGGAGACCACAATATAGAGAGCAGGGAGTGAGGTATACTGCTCCTATTTTCTCACAAGGCTTTAGTAGGCCCCGACAAATGACCCCAAAGCTACCTACTTGTAGATATTATGGGAAGAGGCACATAGGGGAATGCAGGATGAGATCAGGAGCATATCTCCAGTGTGGGTAGTTTGGCCACTTTTATAGAGATTGTCCTATATGGGCCTCACAGCCGACAAGCTATACAGGGTCTCAGCCGACAGTTCAGATAGGCAGAGGGGGACCCGGTAGGGGGAGACCATCGGGTGATGGTCAAACATATGGACAATCAGCTATCGGCAGAGGTGAAGGGAGAGTTTTTTCTATGACCCCACAGCAAGCCTAGAGTTCACATGACACCATTTTTGGTATGGTTTCTATACAGTTTGATATTGCTTATGTGCTATTTGACTCTGGTGCTACGCATTCATTTATTTCATCTGTATATGCTAGGAGATTGGGGATTGATAGGAAACCACTACCGATACCGTTGGATGTTACTATACCAGTAGGGAGAAATATCATAGTGGGTTTTTGATATGAGCATTGTGTTGTGACTATATGTGAACATGTGTTATATGCTGATTTGATTGAACTGCCTATGCTTGAGTTTAAAATGTCATTCTAGGTATGGATTGGTTGACAGCCCATAAAGCAATAATTGATTGTTTTATGAAACGTATAGATTTCAGACTTGACTGTCAAGAGACTTTTAGCTTCCAGGGGGAAGTAAATAGATGTGCATCGGGCCTAATATCCGCGATTGAGGCGAGTCGATTGATTCGGATGGGATGGAATGTGTATTTGGCTGCAGTAGTTGATACTACCAAAGCATCAGTTGTATTAAATGACATTCCTATTGTGCGGGAAATTTCGGATGTATTTCTAGACGATCTACCAGGGTTACCACCTGAAAGGGACATAGAGTTTGAGATTTACATATACCCGGGTACTGATCCAGTTTCCATTGCACCATATCATATAGCTCTACCAAAATTAAAAGAGCTAAAGATACAATTACAAGAACTCCTTGATAAGGGATCCGCCCTAGCAGTTCACCCTAGGGAGCTCCAGTTTTATTTGTTAAAAAAAAAAAGACGGGTCACTTTGAATGTGTTTTGATTTCAGACAGTTGAATAAAGTGACTATGAAGAACAAATACCCGTTATCGAGGATTGATGATCTTTTTGATCAATTGCAGGGAGCTTGTTATTTTTCTAAAATTGATTTGAGATCAGGGTATTACCAGTTGCGGATTAAAGCAGAGCATATTCCAAAAACTGCTTTCAGAACTCGATATGGCCATTATGAGTTCTTAGTGTTGCCATTTGGATTAACAAATGCTCTCACAGCTTTTATGGATTTGATGAATCGGGTATTCCAACCTTACCTTGATTGATTCATCATTGTCTTCATTGATGATATTTTAGTGTACTCTAAGAGTAAAGAAGAGCATGAGGAACATCTCAGAATCACACTGCAGACTTTGAGAGAGAATCAGCTGTTTGCAAAGCTTTCCAAATGTGAATTCTGGCTGAATGAGGTGATCTTTTTAGGGCATGTTATTGGGAAATATGGTATTAAAGTCGACCTATAAAAAGTTGAAGCGGTCGCAAATTGGCCACGCCCTACCACAGTGACGGAAGTACGTAGTTTCCTTGGTATGGCAGGATACTACCATCGATTTGTGAAGGATTTTTCCAGAATTGCTTCTCCCCTCATGAAGCTAACTCGGAAAGATGTGAAGTTCCAATGGGATGATAGGTGTGAGGTGAGTTTTCAGACTCTGAAGAATTGTCTTACGAGTGCTCCAATTTTGGCACTACCTATTGAGACTAGTACATTTTCTATTTATTATGATGCCTCCAGAATTAGTTTGGGATGTTTATTGATGCAGAATGGGAAGGTGATTGCATATGCATCTCAGCAATTAAAGAAGCATGAGGTGAATTATCCCACACATGATTTGAAGTTAGCAGCAGCTATTTTTGCTTTAAAGATATGGAGACACTATCTCTATGGGGTAAAATGTGAGATATACACTAATCATAAAAGTCTCCAGTATCTTTTACAGTAGAAAGAGTTAAATCTACGACAGAGACGATGGGCAGAGCTGTTGAAGGACTATGATTGTCAAATATTTTATCACCCGAAAAAAGCAAATGTAGTAGCCGATGCTTTGAGCTGTAAGTCGATGGGAAGTTTATCACATGTATCAGCTTCGAAGAGGCCTTTGGTATAGGATTTTTAAGACTTATTTGCTTTGGGCTTACAGTATGATCTGGAGTTTAGAGGGCAATAGGCAGTATTAATGGCACAGTTTCAGGTAAAACCACTTTTACTTGATAAGATCAAACATTCTCAGAATGCGGATCCACAGTTAGTTCTGATTAGAGAGTTGTTATAGGAGGGGAAAGCTCCGAATTTCAAAGAAGATAGTGGAGTATTGAATTGTAAAGGGCGGTTATGTGTACCGGATGTGAAGGGGCTTCGGGAGCAGATTATGCGAGAGATACATTACTCTCCTTATACAGTGCACCCAGGTACAACAAAAATGTACCATGATTTGAAAGCCTATTACTGGTGGCCGAATATGAAGGGCGATGTAGCTCGATGTGTATCTACCTGTTTAGCTTGTCAACAGGTGAAGTTTGAATATCAAAAGCCTTCTGGTTTACTTCAAGAGATAGAGTTACCGGAATGGAAATGGGAGCAGGTTACCATGGATTTTGTGGCGGGATTACCACGATCTCAGAGGGGTTATGATTCAGTATAGGTAATAGTAGACCGTTTGACGAAGTTGGCTCACTTTCTCAAAGTGAAGACTTCCTATACTGTCGCACAGTATGCTCAGCTATACATTGATAAAATTGTGCGATTGCATGGTGTTCCGATAGTGATCATTTTTTATAAGGGTACTCAGTACACATTTTGATTCTAGATGAAATTTCAGGAAGCACTGGGTACTCAGGTGCATTTTAGTATAGCTTTTCACCCTCAAACAGACGGACAATCAGAACGTACAATTCAAAGACTGGAAGATACGTTACGTCTCTGTGTTCTGGACTTTAAAGGTAGTTGGGATCAGTATCTCCCACTGATAGAGTTTGCTTATAATAACAGCTATCACTCCACGATTGGGATGGCACCGTATGAGGCGTTATATGGCCGAAAATGTAGATCACCCATGTGTTGGGTGAAACTCGGAGAAAAATAGTTGGAGGGGCCGGATTTGATTCGGGAGACGATTAAGAAAGTTCCTTTGATCAAGGAAAGAATTAGAACGGCTTTCAGCCGACAGAAAAGCTATGTGGATCCGAATAGGAGAGATATACAGTTCTCTGTGGGTGATCATGTGTTTTTGAAAATATCACCTATGATAGGTGTGATGAGATTTGGAAGGAAAGGGAAGTTGTCCCCTCGATTTATAGGGCCTTTCAAGATTCTTGATCGGATTAGTAGTGTACCTTACCAATTGGCCCTCCCACCTAATATGAGCCATGTGCACCCAGTATTCCATATTTCTTTGCTAAGGAAATATGTGTCAGAACCTTCGCAAATCCTACAGCCACAGGACATTGAAATTGATGAGGAATTGTCATATGAGGAGATCCCAGTGGAAATAGTAGATCGACAGATTCGTCAACTTCGTAACAAAGAGATTTCGATGGTAAAAGTACTGTGGCGTAGCAGGATAATAGAGGAGTGTACCTGGGAGAGTGAGTCGGAGATGAGGAAGAAATATCCTCAGCTTTTTCGTGACTTAGGTAATTGATTATTAACCTTGCTTGTTACTAAATTCGAGGACGAATTTATTTGTAGGGGGGTAGAATGTAACACCACATCATAACCGAGCTAAGTATAGTTAATCACCTTCGAAAAATTTTTGGTAAATTATTTGAAATTATTTTGATGTATTAACATGTATATTTGATTGTTAATTGATTGTTTGTATGATAAAAAAATAATAATAGCCGAATTAGGTTATAAAAATGGAAGGACTTAATTGAAAAAGAAAATAAAATTTAAGGATTTAATTGATAATTTAAAAGGACTCAATTAAAATAAAAATATAAGTTTAGTGAGTGAAGTGATAATTTCACTCATCATGATTCAATAGAATAAGGTATTGGTACATTGAAATCTAATGGATGCATGTATAGGAGGTAGAAAGCTTATTATGGACTTGCATGTATAGGATTAGGTGGAAAAATCCCACTAATTCTTAAAATAGTCATTATTTTTCTGCAACCTTTTTCTTCCTCCAAAAGAAAATCGAGAGCAAGAAAGAAAAGAGGAACAAACCATCTTTAGCTTCGGCCAAGTTAGGATAATCAAGATTGGGTTTAAATATTAGTGCTATATTGAAGATCATCATCAAATAACTTCCATTTCATCAAGCAAAGCTCTAATTTTCAATTGGGTGAGAAGTTTAGAGGAGTTAAGGATTTGACCACTCTTGAAAGATTTAAGGTAGGTTGAAATTTCTTGTTATTTATGATTATTTGAAACTTAAATATTGAGTTTGATGTTTGATTTGAAGAATCAATGGTAGAAAAGCAAGATGGTCGTGTAGAAGGGTAAATTGAGAAAAATGTTGATGTGTTCAAATAGAGAAATTGGTTGTATAATTGTTATTAAATGAATGGAATTGATGTTAATTGAATGATTAAATTGATGTTGAATGTCAATTTTTGAAGGGGACATTAAGGCCGAAGGGGAAATTAGATTTAGGAGTGAGAAATTCTTGTGAATTGTTGAAATGAGTGCTTGAATTTCTAATTGACATATTGAATTAACAATTGAACCCTTAAATTGAAGAACAAACATAAATTGGAGGGAAAACCCCTTTTAAACCGAACCTACTTTAGGGCAAAATGAGAAACTTGATTAGATTATGTGTAATTGAGTTTGAAATTGTTGAATTGATGTGTTTAATTGTTGAATTATAAAATTGAATTGGAACAATTAAACTTAGTATAACCCTATTTAGGTCGAATTACTTTTGAACTAGGGTTAGGGTTTATAAAGTGATTTATGTGTATAACTTGTTAAATATGTGTGGTATGTTTAAATGATAGGTATGTAGTGCAAATAGGAAGTAATTAGTGCATTTGAAATGAGTTTGATATTAGTTTAGGTCTTTATGACCTATGAAGTTCAAAATAATTTGGCATGAAACCTAGGCTTGAGTGTAAGCCCAAACTTGTTTTAACATGTTTATATATATGTGAATTAATGTGTTGTATAAAGAAAATGAGGTTTAAATACTTATAGCCCAAGTTAGGATTTGGCCGAATGGCCTATGTGTACAAAAAGGGTAAATTTGTCATTTGATAGGAAATATGACCATTGTTGTGTATATGTATATATTTGATGTGTATTGTGTATATATGTGATGATTTGAAGTCTTACGGAGAGTAAATATATATATTTAGGCAAGTCTCCCGAGGAAAAGACAAGTCGGGTAGTCGCCGCGACAGTTAGGGGGTCTTTGAGCTAACTAGGAGTTATGTGCCTTGGCTAAGCTTTAAAAGTATGTTTTTATATATAATTATTGCATTTATGCATCATATGGCATAACATATGCATTAGAATTGATTTGAAACATAAAAATCCTAATTTAATTTGAGATGTCCAATTGGCACCTAAAATGACCCTCCAAACTGACCTAAACTGACATAAACTTCCGACTGATATAATTTGGAACTTGGAAAGTATTTTAACCTGATACCTAGCCCGATCCTTTCCCTTATCTCTAAACTTCAAATCGATACCAAATAGTCCACCTAAATATATTAATAATATAGAGAACCAGAAACTACCCCAAAAATCCTAAAACGGACTCGTAATTTGACATGCCATTTGTGCTAGCGAAATTGGGCCCCGGCGGGCCCGTTTCTTAACTTTGGCCAACATGCCTATATGATACTTGTAACATGAAAATGAGTTGTTATATGTAAAATTGAGTTATGTTTGTGAACCTATATCCCTTTATACGAGACTTTTGAATATGATATCATAACAAGGCTACTACGATGGTGTAGCCGAATTTTTCGTCGACCGTGTGTACACTGGTACCTTATTTGACCCTTGCTAAGGAGGGAAGCTATATTCTCTAGCCGTAAGAGTCTATCACTCTTACGTATTTACTTGTTACGCGCTATTACGTTATATATATACTTGTTAGCACAATTGTACATATTTGACATATTTGGCCCTATTTACCTGTTATATCATATGTGATGTGACTCATACTATATGTTATCATTGTTCACCATACTTTGAATATTTTATATCCTGCACTTATAGCTTTTCACTTGTTACCCTTATACCAAATTTATTGATATTACTGTTAAATTTATTCATCACCTGTTACCACATGTTTTAGTACTATTTGCTCTATCCACTGCTATTATTGCTCCTAACCTTTTTAGGTTCCGGTTCAACTTTAATGATATATGATTTTCATGCATTTTGTATATAATTTCTTATTAAGTATTTTATATTCACCCCCATAGTTTTAAATCTTTTCAAGAAACGGTGAGATCCGAGTTCTACAGGCTACTCTTTCTTCGCCGTGGACATTTTGACATATATATGTAATTAATATAAATCAATCTTTTATCCAAATTCCGTCTAGTAGCTCCATGGTACTATAATCCAAAGTATGACTATTTAGGTTAATGTGTATGTATTTATGTATGTGTGTATGATGATATAGTTGCTCATATTGGAATTAAAGCAGGTATGATACTAATGATGGTTTGATGATGTGGGAGTTGAGAAATGATATTTGGGAGTGTTTAATTATTAAATTACAAGTTTGGCATGTTAAAAATACAGAGGAGACTCTATCGGATTTTCGGCAAAACATTGGCATTTATATTACAAGTCCTAAAATGTATATGCATGAGATTTGGTATGAAGTATGATGGCTTAATATGAATAAACTTGTGTGTAATATGAACTATTCATATTAATAAGGTTTATGAGCATAAGAAAATGGACCTAAATATAATCTAATGGCATATAACCTGACTTGGATGTATAAGTTGATTTGTAGTAGGGGTTCATCGAGGTACCGGTAGCCACAGGCGGATCCCGTATCCTTGGACCGTCACGACTCCCTGGTTTGGGTCGTGACAATATGTATATTAGATGCTCCATGGGTATTATGTAATGGTATAGACAGATTGTTTATGTAAGTGTATAAGACATTTTGAAGTATAAATGTATAAGATTATGGAAGTTACATAATGAATGACAGAGTGACAGAATGAATAGTGTTAATGTGAGTGACTAATTATATATGTTGTTATGTGATTGATGATAGTTATGAGAGATGGTTATAGATATGTTTCCGCTGCAATATTGATTATAGTTATATTTTCGCTACGATATTATGAGTGATTGCATAGTATGAGATTGATGTGGGTTTTACGGGTGTCGGTCGCCTCAACATTTCCCGCATCTTAGGATCGTCGCGGCTCGAGAAAGCAGATCGTGACATCATTGAACTTTTTTAAGCTCACATGGGTTGGAATAATAGCTTAAAAATCAATTCAATAAAAAGAAATACATCATGAACAATGCCACATCTAGGTTCAGCTAACATAGGAATTTACAATGTTTAAATCAAAGATTCTATGTAGCAAAGGATAATCAAACAATGAAGTTCACAATGATGGATTAAAGATTCAATAGGCTTAATTAAACAATACACATCTAGAATGGAAGCACAATAGGTTCGGCTAATATAGTACACTTGTAAGGACAATTCAAATCAATACTTTGAGCTCAAATACAAATATAATAGTATATTTATCACTCACCTTAGCTATTTGATTAACAAAATCAACACTTTAACTCTTGAATCAACATAAATAAAAATGGGGATCTTTTTTTATTCTTCCACTTTCATCACCACCATCACATCTTTTTGATGCTATAAATTCAATAAAACTCAATTTAGAATTCATACAACTTTGAATTATTTAAATTAAACCTTAATTACCTAAACCCCCTTTCCTAACACTAATCTTAGGGCTTTCTAATTGAAACCCTAACTCCTATTTCACATACATTAAGTCTTTTAACTTAATATACTAATTTATTAAGTATTTTATTCATAAATTTCATAAAAGCTAAAATTAAATCAAGATTTGGAAATTACCTTATTTAGAGAGTAAGAACTCTAAATCACCCTTATGAACACAACCTCTTTTACTTTAGTTTTTATATTACTTATCACTCTTAAATCTTTTAATTAACTTAAAGGAAGAGCTTTTAATTTATAACTATGAAGGTTGCTATGGAAAAAATATGAAGTTTTAAGAAAGGAAAATAAAAGAACAAAGAAAGTTTTGTTGATGATAATTTCAGCCAAAAAGAAATGAAAATAGGTGTTGTTTTAACTTTTCTTCACTTAATTTTTTTTTTTTTTTTTTTTTTTTTTTTTTTGTGATAAAGGTCGTTTAATAAAAGGAAGAATAAAGAAAGCAAAAAATAAAAGAAATGAAAGTCATATATATATAGCGAAGAAAGAAGGAAAATTGTACAAATGTTACATCTTTTCACGAAGTAAAATTAGCATTTTATACACATAGTCCAATATTAAAAGAAGAAAGAAAAAAATAAAAATAAAAAGGAAAATGGTGGACAAGTGGCGGCCAAGAAAGAATAGTAATCCACGTGAAGATCAAACAACAAGTTTTAGGAAAGAGGTGCCAAAATTCCTTATTTACAAGCCTTAGGATTTTCAGTTTGGATGGAGAAGGAATGGTGGCCGAATTCTTTCTTGATTTTCTTCTCAATATTTTCG
>CANXYC013041060.1:0-12516 GCA_948193065.1 Aleurites moluccanus | reverse complement strand
TCCTGGTGCAATGACTGGTCTTATAATGGGAGGAGCTTCTCCATTGGAGGCCATTCAACTACAAATTGTGGTAATGAACATGCTTATTGGCGCATCAACTGTTAGTAGCATTATGTCAACATACCTGTGTTGGCCTGCATTTTTCACCCCTGCTTATCAATTAGAAACCAAGGTCTTCGCCTCAGAATGAATGTTTTATATGTCACAATTTGACTATATAAAGCTTAATTTTATATGGATGGAGGACATTGTGCCTACTACGTAGAAATCCAGTAGTTACCTTATATGTCATGATTGTATAATTATACCTATTGAGTAACTCTGTTTTTGCACAATTAGTGCATCCAAGAAGAATTCTCGACTTTTCTTATTGTTAATTTTTTTAGTATTTCTGGATAAATTATAAATACATCAATTGATTCAGAAATGGCTGAACCATGAAATTATACGAGTGCTAGGATCAACTTAGTGATTTGCTTTGTTGGCTCATGAGAAAAAAAAAAAACACCTACTATGCAAATTTTGTCTTTGTTTTAGTGATTAAAGACAAGATCTGGGTTGATGCCACAATTGACTATCAAATTATGGTTCCAGTTCTCTTCACCTTTCATCGAACTCTTTGGAGCAAATTAATTAAAAGAAAATAGATCCCCAGTTAACCTTAAAATTGTTTTTAAAAATATAAATTATAAATTCAAATGTCAATTGAATTTTAAATGTTTTTGAGAGATAAAAGATGTTATTGTTTGGAGTAGGAAACTAAAACAATTAGATTAATGTGTTCTATATATCTACCCCAGTTGAGCCTGAAATTAAGAAACTAATATAATTAGATAATGTTTTTCAGCCTAAACTTATGTAAGGGGTTTACTTTTCTAACCAAACAATGAAAGCCTAATTAAAAAATTGAAGCGGAAAAAGAGATCAGCAAATTAAAAAAAAAAATGCATTAGCGGGAGGGTGAGCTGCAAATTGCTATAAAATATTGAATTATAACATTAACAATAATATCTAGCCATACACAAAAATAAACTGGATAATATAGTATTACCAATAACATGTGTAGGGTTTTGATGGAGAGATCTGTATATATACAATATTATTATAATAAACTCGAAACGGCATGGGCAACTTGCAAATGTCATCATTATTAATAAATAGCGTATGAAATAAAAATTAAATTAGAACAAATTATGAATTTAAACACACACACATATATATATATATATGTGGAAATTACAAAATTCCAGCAGAGCACATAATTAAATAAAAAAAAAAAACTTGGTAGACATATACGCTTAATTTAGAAAGAAATGCCATATAATTAAATGTATAAAATTATAATATAATTAATTAATTAAAGTTGATAAAATTAACTAAGCAATGAAAAAGAAGGTAACTAGCGCGTAGGTGGATTGACAACAGATTTGGTAAAATGGCCACCAAATGGACCCTCAAAGTAAATATTCCCAGGAGGATCATAAGAGCAAATGTATAAAAAGCCTTTGCCAAAGCTGCATGCAACGCGAGCGCACCCAAGTTTTTCACTGCTTTTCCATATAACCTGCGTATAATGCCCGCAAATGTGACCGCCCATGCACTCATTTGTCTCTTGATTGTAATATATTTTCTCATCAACCCAAGTCTTCACTGCTGCAGCTGGAGTCCAGTGTGGTTTCAGACTCCAAAACATGTTCTCTCCGTATGGGCTATCAGGAGAATGCATGAGTGCGCAATCATTAATCCGCTGGTTAGCCCACCGCCGAGCATATCTAGCCAACGTTCTATTCCAAGCCAATGGTTTCAACCCATAGGCTAGCCTAACTGCGTTGTGGGCAATTGTGAATTCGTGAGCCAGTAATTTTTTACCAATGTGTATGTTTCCGGTGAAACCGAAACTAGGACGAGTACAAGAGGCTGAGTGTTGCAGTGTGGCGGATACGGCCAGGATCAAAATGGCCGCGTAGGTTAGAAATTCCGACATGGTTTTTAATTAATTATTATTGTCGCCCTCAGGATTTGAGAGCGAGCAGTAGAAGGATGTTTTTCTTTTTCATTTCTTGCATTAATCTCACTTTGTCTCCAACATTAATCCCTAATTTTAGATATTGTAAAGATTAGTAATGTTTGAACGTGATTTTATGTTTTGTATTACTATATTTGGGCTCTTTGAATCTAGCATTTTCTTTGGATTTGCTTATTTTTTGGTAGCTAATGTCATGGAGCTGCCTATTTCCTTCCATTGTTTCTTTTTTTTTTTTTTTTTATGGCTCAAAATTCCTCAGTTTAATTATGTTGCTACTCTCTCACTCTTCATTTAATTACAACCCAATACTTAACCCAAAAAATAAATACAATCTACTTTTTTTTTATGACCACCACTAATCATCACAAATAATTGCATTAGATTTTAAAATAGTTTGCCTAATTGTTATTTTTTTTTATTTAATTATCGTTTAAGATTTTACACATATATTAAAATATTTTTTAATTAAATTTAAAATAATTTATTTAATTTTATATTCTTAATTTTATTTGAAATTAAGTTATTATATTTTAATTAAATATTATAAAGATAAAATAAGAAAAATTTGATAAATATTATTTTAAAAATTTAAAATAATAATTAAAAATATAAATGAATTAATTTTTAAAATGATGTATAAAAAAACGGAGGGAGTGTATAATTAAAAAAATATTTAACTTAAAAAAAGTTATTTTTAGACCTTTTAAAATAATAATAATAATTGTCCTAAGAGAGTATATGTTTATGGAATAATAAAATAGGGCTATTTTCTTTCCATAGGTATAGAATAGAACTGGTTCTTTCTACGCTTAATTGCCACGTAATTAAAAGTTGTGCCCAACCCGGAGGGGAGTACGCCTGACGTGGCAACAACTATATTAGTATTTTAGGTGATGCGAAGTGCGCACCCGTGCGTATTATAGACGCTACCCCGTCTATAATGCGCAGCGGGATCCAGTCAGCTCCCGCCCTAGCACGCAAACGCAATCAAGTCGAAGCATCCAGAGTCGAGATCGCCATTAACTCCCCAAAATTAAATCTCATCGCCGACGTGGAAGGTGGTTGGTTAGCCGTTTTCCTTGTCTGATCAAAGTAAAGCTCGTGATGTCGATTTGGTATTTGCTATTCCTGAGCTGTTTTCCAGGTAAAAGTTTTGTTTATGATAAAATTGATTGATAGAATTGTGTTTGATTTTGATCGATTAGGTATGCGTGTGTTTGACAGGATTTGTATTATCAGCTGTAGTCACTCTTGATTCGATTAAAATTTATACAACGCATGAGTGGCTCAAATCTTCTAAGCCAACGGTGTCTTTCTCTTGTAAAGGAGAAAACGAAACGGAATTGCCCGATGTAAAGGAAGTAAATGTCTCCTATGTTTTCAAAGGGGAAGAATCTTGGCAGGTGCATATATTTTTTCTTTTTATATTGTGATTATGACTCTGATGGTAAGCTTTGGCATTGAAATTTCTCAATTTCAGCCTTTAACGGAACTTACAAGTAACAAATGCAAGCGGTGTGGATTCTTCGAGAAGGATAAATTGAAATCCGACGATGTATTTGATGAATGGGAATTTTGCGCTTCTGATTTTGAGGATTCTGATGGAAAATATAGGCGAATCAAGGACAAAGAATTTGATGCTTCGTTCTTGTGTCCACAGTGTTTATCTTTAGTTGGTGGTGAGTGGTGTCTTAAATATATCATTCATACAATTTTTTTGTACTTTTTATTAGTTTTCAGGGGAAATTTTTTTATCTTTCTCTGGGTTAAATCGTATAGGTTGCATATTGACTATATTCATCTGAATGTGTTCCTGCATCTACCATTCAGAAACCAATGACATCCATATGTTACTGAAGGTATGAGAATGTTTGATAGCATATTACTTTGATGGATGGCTGTAAGGCATTGCCCCAGAAAACTAGAATTTTTTGTGGTAGCAGGAATGGATAAATCTAGTTTTGGGCTTGTGCCTGGACATGAAACAATAGTTATGAGCTAGAATTTGTGTCAAAACATCAGTGCTTGTGTGAAAGTTTACACCTTCGCTTCATCCCGTGGCGCTTGTAGTTTCATTATGATGTATGCGGACCATGAGATGCTTTTGCCAAATGCATTTGTCAGGTGGTTGTGTATTTTTGGTAAATCAACCTCTCAGGTCATTGGACTGATAAGGCCTTGAATTTTCTGCTACTAATGTTTTAGCTTGCAACACGAGTATTAATATATGTGAATTGCCTGTATACTTATTAAAAGTTAGATATCCAATCTTTTATTTTTATTTTTATTTTTTGTTTTGAAAAATGATTGTGATTGGTTTCTCCATATTTATGTAGATTCCAACTCTGCCTCAGGCTCACATAAAAGGGGGAAGAGAATGCCTGTTGCTGTGATAATATTGATCAGTGCTCTGGTTTCAACTGTATTGATTCTGGGGCTGGTGGGAGGGTACAAGTATTGGCTAAAGAAGAAAAGGGAGCAAGATCAAGCTCGGTTTTTGAAACTATTTGAAGATGGGGATGACATTGAGGATGAACTGGGCCTTGGCAATGTAATATAATAAATGGTATTTAACTCGGTTATTGTTTGTAAATACGTTAATTTTACTATGAAAAGAATGAAATTTATACTGAATTTACTTCTACATTGATTGTTTGCTTGTTTAAAACAAATTAGTCGAGATTTTGGAACCCAAATGCTAAACGCAAATAGTAAGTTGTATATAACTAGGTTCTTAGACAAACTTTGCGCTCAATTTTATTTATTAGCTTTAACTTGATTGTTGATCCTCTTTATCATGCGCGGGAGGCTGTATAGTAAGAGGATACATATTTATTTTAGGCCTTTTAATCTTCATATAGCTTTGTATATTTATTGAGTAATACAAGATCAGTAGCCAAAAGTACCTTCAAAAGTTCCCAATTCATTGTGACTGTAGCTATACGTATAGTAATAGGAATCGCACTGTTCCACAGGTTGAAACCAAGATTCATAGCCAGACCAAGTACTATCATCATAAGAAAGCTGGTTTTCTGCATTATCATGATGGCTAACACCATTACTTCTATGTTCTTCATTTTGGAGCCAATCTTCTGCATTGCCATGCCCATAATAATCGGTGTCAACTCCATAGGAGAAAGAGTCATCATCCAAATAGCCACTAAAGGGGAAGCAAGAATCATATTCACCATCCCAATTCCTCCAGCTGCTGTATGGCAGTTGGTCTCCCTCATAGGGGCTAACAGCAGGATAGATCTCAGCTTTCACATACGGTGAAGGAATGTAGTAGTCATGCAAGGAATGCTCTTGGCAAGGGCAATACGAGTCTGTTGATACTGGAAAAAGATAGTCTACAGCTTCTAATAGTGGGGAAGAGGAAGAATGTGGAAACATGGAAGCAGTATTGAAGCTATGAGTAAACAGGGTTGAATAATCATTAGTGACAGGTGGTTGTTGCAGGTAATAAGAGGAAGAGGTCATGGTGGAGATTACACTACTTACAAGTGAGAGACTTGGGTTATACAGAACAGAACCATTTGCAATATTGTTGGTAGTGCTGTAGATTTTGTAGTTGGAAAGACGGGGGAGAGAGATGGATGTTCACCAGTATCGTTTTCAGCAGCACCGAAAGCCAAATTTAGCACCGCCACTGTTTTGCTTAGATTCTGTTATAATCTCTGAATTCTCTGGGTTCATTGCATATGATGAACGCATATTTCAGTATCCGAATCTACTTTTGGGCAGGAAAAAATAAAAAAGGCAGGCATCTTTTATCGAAAAGAAAAAAAAAAGGCAAAAAGATATTGGGAAAAAGAGCATCTTATGTAATTGATTTCCAGTTTCTATCTCATTTAATCGAATCAAAAGATTCTTGAAAATTTTGAATGCGAGTATTAATTAATCATCATTTGAAAATTCAACAAAAATCTTGTTTACATTGCTGAAAGTTAGTGGTTGGGTGTAAGATTTCCCACTTGTTATTGAATAGTGTGGAGAAGAGCTACAAAATGCGTGGCTTTCTATCTTAAGCTAAAGATTCCCAATAAAGCTGCTAGAAATTTAAAGCATGAACGGGCGGCTTTGCTTTATGCCCCTGGAATGGTATGATGATGGGACCGTACAATTCCATCCATACCACTCGGACATAAGGCATAGCAAGGAAGGAAAGGCCTTGATCTTCAATCTCAAAACAGACCAGACAGTGAATTTACAGAGCAACACAAGGGGCCAAATATTGCTGAAATTTTGGGTTTCAACAAGGAACAACTTGCAAAGGGAACTTGAATTATTTATCTGTATAATTTTCCATAGTAATGGTCAAGAAGAAAATACTTGAACAATCAGCCGAGGAAAATTACAGAGAAGAGCCAAAAGAAAAATTTAATCACTCAAGGAGGTGTTGAAATGATCCAACTCCTTGGAGTGGGGGCCATAGATCGACTTGATGGTGTCTCTACATGAACTGCAAGCCTCCTTATTGAATTTCTTCTTGGGAATGCCATATAGGGATAGAAATACATCTGCCTCGACATGACAAAAATACGGACGATCTAATAACAAGCAATACAGAATCCCAGTAAACTACACATTATTTTTTTTTTTTATGGATCAAGATAAATAAATATTTTTATAATACCAGGGTAAATAGAGCACTTGCGAGTGGTTTTATCATAGTTAATACACCATCCATCTGGGCCTATTAAGCTCCTGTAAAGCTGACGTTTTTATACTGTATCAGTTAACCAAATCATCAATAATAATCAAAGAAAAGCGAAAGCACCAATACCAATACCTTGATGTCTGCAGTGTCAGTGAAGATTTCTTCAGGAGTAGCGAAAGAGGGGCCCTTGTCCAGCTTACAGCAAGCGCCGCACCCCTCCACGCACCGCCATAGCTGCTCCTTCCTCTTCCCACCAAACCCTTTCGTTTCCTTTTCTTGATCTCTACGCTGCGCTGCACTGATGCTCGTGTAAGTGTTAAGGGAGGGCAGAGTCGTACTCATGGCGTACCACATCTTCCCTTGCTAGATAATCGGATTCGGATAGACCCACAAACACCAGCTATTATTAACATATTGTTATGGGCCGTCACCAATCCAGGGCCCAAAGAACAATACCCTAGAAAGATAGCAGCTGATTTTTCCCGAACAGTCTGGGAATGGGATTTGCCCATAGTCCATTTTCTGCCATTGCCGACCACATTCATCACTTACCTAAATTACAGTTGTATATTGTTGTTTCAATGCTGTGAAATTGGATTTTCTCCATATCACAATTCACAAGGTTCCTTTACTTCTATTTTACCTCCAGGTCTGGAGCAGTCGAGCTTGAAAAAAGAAAAAGTACACTTATAAATTCTCACTTTTAAGTCCAGGTTGCATCTGAACGAGGAGTTCGAAGCTTAAACATCACCATTTTGACGTAAATATGTCACATTAATAGAAATAAGTTTTCAGAAGTTACAAGCTGTGACGAGAATAAATTGGCCATTTTTACAATTCCAACACTCTCAAGTGTCGGCAAACATTTGATCGACCACGCAAAATTCTGTCACACGCAGGTCCTTTCCGTGTCCTTTATTTGCTATTTTCTGAATCCTAACCTAATCAAATGATAAGTCAATTAATCACACTATGTTATATTCCCAAACCACATTCAGAAAATAAAATAAAATACCTGACATATTATCAAATTAATTTACTACCAGAAAATTCAAATTATGCTTCCTCAATCCAAGTTTTTAAAATACCCTTCCTAGTTCAAAAGCATATCAAATGATTTTGATTACGATTGTTTAAACAGAACAAGAAAACACAAGGTCTAGCAAATGACAAGTGCAACTGGGGCAGTTCCAGTTTCAATGGGCTGCTCTTCTATGGTGACTCACTGCCTCTTGGTGAGCGGCGGTTGTCCTCGTAATCATCATCCACAGGACTCCTATCATCCCTTGGAGTGGGGCTGCGGCTGCGGCCATTAGTTTGAGCTGGACTTTCATACCTCCCATCTCCTGGGCTCTGTCTTTCAGGGCTTCTGCTTCTCCTCCTTGGGCTACCACTATATTCTGATCTCTCTTGCTGGTCATCCAGTTTCCGAGCTTTGGGAGATGGGCGTGGGCTGCCATCATCAGGTGTTGGGCTGCGCTTCCTACTCTTGGATGGCAGGCCATTCTTTGGCTCATGGCTCAGAGACCTGTCATCATTCTCAACACTACGCTCTCTCTTTGGGGGTGGAGATCTTGATCGGCTGACATGAAAAGGAGAATAATGAACAAAAAAGAAAACAATTAGAGCAAATAATTCGATGAAGTATCAATCAGTTGCTTGCAAGATCAAAGACCAAGGTCAACAAACCTGTAGCTTCGACCTCTGCTGTAACTTGGACTACGGCTTCTTCCACGGCGAGGAGAGTGTGATCTAGCTGGTGATCGGGAGTAACTCCGACCTCGTCTGCAAAGTAGACAGCATATAATGACAAATTAAAGGCACATACAGCATTGAATTTCAGCAGGAACTGATTTCTTGGAAACAAAATAGACTAGCATCAACATGATGGTGTCAGATAAATCTTAAGAAAATCTGATTACTTGAGTTTTTTGGGACTGTTCTTGCAGTTTCTCTCTATGTGGCCCCTCTCTCCACATCGGTAGCACTTGTTCTTCCAGTCTCCGGCTTTGCAATCTCGAGCCCAATGGCCATCTATGCCACAATTAAAGCAACGTCCGGATCCTGGAGGAGGACCTCTGCCCAAATATTCTCGAGAACCACGTGGTACCTGTTCATATAGCAAATCAACCAGAAACATGAATTTCAGTTTGGTTAACGAGTATCAATAATCTTCATGATTGAAGAAGTGAAGAACTAAATCATACAATTTGTACAGACGCAAAGTTCCGAACTCCATATGAGCAATAATATAAACAAAAACCAGTTTCATAATTCCCTGATTCTAGTTTTTCCTTACAACCACGCAACAACAAACTACAGCTGGCTTCTCAATTACATGACTTGATGCTGATAAATATATTGTGCATGAAGAAAGGTCAAGTCAAAAAAACTTACCCCCTTCGCAAATTCCACAATGATACGGCTTCCATCAAACTCCTTAGCATCCAAATGATATCTTGCATCATCAGCATCTCGAGGATCACTAAATTCCTGTTTAAGAAAGTGAGGACATACACCAACAAAGGCACACCATATTTGCACAACATGTCCGTGAAAATATAAAACAGCCTCAATCAAGCGGGGGAGAATTAATGCCGTGTAAAACATGAAAAGAAAGGACAATCACTTACAACAAATGCGTAGTCACGCTTCATATCCACATCTCGTACTCTGCGAAACGGTTGCCACAAACAGTAAGGCCATCATTACTTAAGTACTGAAAGTGTATGATACTTCACCCCTCACAGACGAACTAAACACCAGTTTGAGATTGTTGCCAATTCCATAAAAACACGCAATAACATAATAGAAAGTATCGCCAAAGTCTCCTATAACTCGGCAAGAATTTCCACCAATTCCACCATGGCAACCCTCTCACCATAGGCCTCCAGGTTAGGCAAAAGCCCAGAAACCTTCAACAAGATCATTCAAGTTAAAAAAAAATGACACCTAGGGCCACAAGATTCCCACACATAACGTGATAGTTAACACAAATCCACGCACAAAACAAGCTGCTGAGGATCTATTTGTCCCTAAGTATCTGTAGAGGCAAACTGCATACCCTACGACCAATAATTGATAATCTAAGAAATTATTCAGTAAAAGAAACAAACAGAAAGATAATGATCGGTGCACACTGCACAGGATGGAAAGAAACACTTAAACTGATATTGGTGGTAAATTCAATGACGAGCAAAAGCTATGGAGCACATGTGGAAGAGGATTTGCGACCCATTATTTAAAAAAAAAAAAGGAAAAAATAAAACTTGCACCATCTTCTAGAACAGGCACAAAAAAGTAAATACTAGAGGTTACCTTCCATATTTGCTGAAAAGGTATTCAAGATCTCGTGATCGTGTACGAGAAGCCAGATGACCAACATAGAGGCGTGTATTAGCATATCGATCATCATATCGCGGCATTTTCAAACTGCATCAAATAAAGCATCTCCATCAAAGTTTAAAGTATACGAGTCAGTAAAGTTACTACTTTTCTTCAAATCCAACACCAGAAAATGGCTGGAAGAAAGATTAAAAATATGAAAGTTAAAGCAATGGAAACCGAGGAATTTCTCAAGAAATAGGCAAATATACAAAATATAAATAAACATGAATATCTCTAAATGATTTTAAGAATATATCCAAGCTAATGAATTTAGTATTGTTTCCGGAATACAAATATTGGCTGATAAAAACGGTATATACCCAATTCAATTCTATGTATTCCACTATACATATGTATCTACAGGGAATGAAGTTGAGATAATAGCCCTCTATAATACCAATTTGTAAAGCTATGTGAAAGAAAGAGAGGCAAGGAACATATCCAAAGGTATAGGAAAGGAATGGAACCGATCTATCTATGGAGGCTTCAGAAATATAATTATTAAAGCAGAAGATCTTACCCATCGAAATCTCGATTTGAAAAGCCCAAACAATTAGGAGAAGGAAAAAGAATAATTCTCAAGCATTCATTAATAAACAAATCAAGAAAAAATTGAATCACCACCAATTAAAAGTAACAAATTATACCCATAAAACGAAAATATTGGCAATCTGAGAAATTGTTACCTGAAAAGGTGAAAGCCCCAAAATACGATTATGGCCTCCTGAGGTCTGCAAAATAGGGTAAACCAGATTTGCGATTTTCAGATTTATAGAACAAAAGAGACCGACAGGTTTTTGTTTCTCTCCTAAAAGGTATGGACGGCGAAGATGAGTTTCTCATAATCCAAGGGTCAGAAACACGAGAGGATAAATTGATTAACGGACGCCAGCTATTTTTGATTGTTGTGTGGATGATTGGGCTCAACTCCAAATGATGGGTTTTAGCCCAACCATATGTCCAATAACTTATTTTTGTATTTTTCCTAATTTAACTTAAAAATTATATGAGACTTGATTTGAGTAAGCTTATAGATTTTTCATGGTAAAATTTTCAGTTGTATATAATTATGTAGATTAATATAAAACTGTGTCAAATTTACCTTATTTATTGTAATATCACAAAAAAAAAAAAAAAGTTGGATAAGTTATCCTTAAAACAAAAATTTGAAAAAAATTTACTTATGTTTAATAGGGGTGACATCAATTCGGTTTTTTCGGTTTAAAATTTTTTTATCAAATCAAATCAATTTTTTTAATTTAAATAATACACAAATTAAATAAAATTATTATTATTATCAAATCGTTGATTTGATTCGATTTAATTATTTTCGGTTTATCTATTCCAAATCAATGGTATTTTTTTATAAATAATTATTATTTTATTATAAATTTATAAAAAAAGATAAAATATTAATGATGAAAAATTTTTAAAAATAGTTTAATATACAATATAAAATTTATTTATTTTATTAATTAACAAACTCAAAACTTATTTTTTTCTTAAAAATTAAACTTTTTTTTTTTAACTAATTTTCATGAATGATCATTTTTTTTTTTAATTTTAAACTAATGATGGATTAAAAATATATGGCTGTATATAAAATAAAATAAAATATAATTAATTATAACAATAGTAACTTCTATTCGGTTCAGTTTGAAATCGAGAAAAAAAATTCAATTATTTTTTAAATTAAAATCAAATTAAATCATAATTTAGTTTAATTTAATCGATTTGACTTTTATCCTAGGTATCAAAATCAAAGCTTTCCCGGCCATGTTACCAAAACTCTTTGTTTAAGCATGTTCTATTCTTTTGGAGCTACTTGGAAGTTGCAACAGTGATAATATTGAAATTGATAAACTTTTATTTAATTCATGATTACAAGTAGTTGTTTGATCAAGAAACAATTAATTGCTAATATATCTTGCCACTATAAACAAGTAGGGCAAGCAATTAGTACATGTAGATTTAATAATGATCTTATACATGAGCATCTCCAACCAATACTAAACTCGTCAAATCTACAATTACCAGCAAATTAATTTTATGGCTCCCATAAAATATTAAAACTAAAAAATTCTGATTAATTTTACCTCCTCTTGTTCTTGCTTCCCAACAACAAAGTAATGTAAAACAACACCCTGAAGAAAAATCCCCAAGCAATAGTAATCCATAAGCAACCCCATTTACTTATATCTGTAATCCCTTGTCCTCTTAATATATCTGGTCCAGTCACAATACAAGTATTACTTGTAATGTTCCTGCCCAATGTGCTGCTCAGGCTCTGCAACAGTTTCAGTTTAAGCGCCACTGGCACTGCGCTTAGTGGTGTGTTATCAAACATTTGCACTCCTCTTACAAAGCATTTTGTAGGATCTTGGAATTCATTTTGTAAAGCTCCTTCATATGGATATTTCACTAGAGAAAGATAGTGAAACCA
>CANXYC013040993.1:0-14725 GCA_948193065.1 Aleurites moluccanus | reverse complement strand
ACTCATATGATATTAGAACAGGGCTATTTCGATGGTATAGCAGGTAACTTCCATCGACTGTGTGCACACTGTGTCTTGGGGACCCTTACTAGAGAGGGATGTTATATTCTCTAGTCGTAGGGAAAATATCCCTTACGAGAGTAATGTTTTTATGCGACCCTTACTAGGGAGGGATGTTATATTCCCTAGTGCACTTTATGATAGTGTTGAGTTCTGTATGTCATAAATTAACCCAATCCTGTTATATCATATGCGTGCTACTTTGTATTTTGGATACTTATATGATTTCCATTTTAATATTTGTACAGATATATGTATATTTATACATCTATTATCTTCTATTTAATTCTTCATGCCATATATGGGCAATTGCATTGTCATGAGCATTTACTGCATCTTTATATATCTGGATTCACTAAGTATTTTTACACTCATTCCTTAGTGGTTTACAATTTTCAAGTTAGCTGTGAGGCATACTTTCAATTGGCATCTCCTACTCGTACCTTGGAAGTTTCTTAGTAATCATGTAAATATTCAACTCTAAAAGAGTATGTAAATAATGTACAGAATAGAAGTTCCATGGTACTGTATATAAGTGTTGGCATGTAGATATAAGTTTAAGTTTGCATCTTTATAGTTTGCTTACTGATGAAAATGGATGTTTATGATATATTATGTATGGAATGACAGATTATACAGATATATGTATATATTGAGATGTTAATGGAGATCCAGAGGGATCCTTGACTTGAGAATGATTGTGAATGATTTTTAGAAGTGTTGATTGCTTGTTTTATTTTTGGGCATAGTCATATTATAGCGGAGGTGCTGTCAAATTTTCTTCAACATTCTTAAGCTAATCAAGCTGTTTATCTAATTTGCATGCCATATAGTATAGTTAATTGGGTTCTTCGAGGTACTGGTAGCTTATGCAACACCCGTACCCTAGGACCGTTGCGACTCCCGGGTTGGATTGTGACATTAGACCTCCATATCCTTGCCAATGGATGCATGGGTGTAACATAGAGCATTTTTTGAGAGAATGATCTATCGAGTCCACTTTCTTAATTTTTCTGGTATAGGCCACTTCTGGCGGAATGTATGAACTCATTTCATCAAGAAGTCTATTTCTTTCCATTACTAGCTGAAGGAAATCTTCTTCATCCTTTTTACAGATTTCAAGTTGTTTTTCTAAATAAGAAATATATGAAACAACTTCATCTGTAAAGTGTTGTAGTTGCTTGAAGTTTCTTTTGGCTAATCCTCCATGCAATCCAAAACATAACATAGATCCATCTTTTGAAAGACCATAATCGTACTTAATGAAGTACCAGACATTTTCATCATTGCAGATGTTAGAAACCTCAGGAGTATCTACCTTCATGATTTTCATGAATTCTTCATGAATGTCATCAGATTTATTTTCAGATTCTTTCATTGTGACTTCCTTAGGAGATTGTTGGATTTCCAGTTTTTTGAATTCAGTTGTTCCAAAAATAATATCCCAATTTAAATCATCACAATCAGGATTCTCATCCTCAAAGCCTTTTTGAGCTTTATCTTTTTTACGAGTTTGGTTTGGAATCTATGAAGATTCACTGGCCTTTCTACTAGCCTTGTGTTTGTGATTTGACAGATCACCAGAGTTTTTACAACTCTCATCCTGTAAAGGAGTTTGATTTGGAACTTTTAACTGTTCACTGGCACTTTCAGAAGCCTCTTGGTTTAGAATTCTAGATTCCTTGGCACTTCCACTGGCTTTTTGGTTTGGGACCATTGAAGGTTCACCGGCATTTCCACTGGCCTTTTCTGAGCCATCATGACTGCCTTCCTGTGAAGGAGTTGGGCATTGCGGCCTTCTCATAGCAGCCTTATCACCTTCATCCTTTAGATAAAGTTCTTCTCTGAATCTTTTTACTTGTTCAGGAGTAAGGCCCAATTTTTTGGCTGTTTTTTCGTAAAAATCTTCAGGGACTTACGATTTTGGAGCCAGAGGATTTTCCTCTTTGTTCTTTTGAATCAAGGATTTCTCCTTGAGCTTTTCGTTAACCTTTTTTAGGCTAACCGATTCTTTTGAACTCGCTGGCTTCTTTTTAGAACACTCTGTAGAGATATGTCCTTGAGATTTACAGATCCAGCACATAACATCTTTTGATGCTACAGTTTTTCTTTTCGTTCTTGAGGATCCAAAGCTATCGCTCTTGGGATCTTTTTTTCCTTTTTCTACTTTTTTTCCTTTTTCTACTTTCTTTGTGCATTGTTTTCGAGTGTGACCCTCTTTTTTACAGATCTAACATAGCTTATTTTTAGCAGCAGGTTTCATCTGCAAAATTAGACAATTCACTAGAAAGAGAATCAACTATTACATTTTTATCAAAAGGAATATATTCAATATCAAACCTATAATAGCTAAACCATTCTTGCAATCTTAAAAGTCTAGTTTGTCTAGCCTCTTTAAGATTCAGATTCATAAATCCTCTTACATGGGTTGAATATGTCTTAATTACGAACCTCTTAGGAGCCAGAAAAATGTAAAAGGTTTTTATACCATTTTTAACCGCTAATACTTCCTTTTCATGGATTGGATAATTAATTTCGGATCCTTTAAAGGTTCTAAACCAATACTTACAGATTTTTTCTGGTTTTCTACCTTTGATTTTTAATACTGCTCCCCAAAATTTTTCTGAAGCATCTGCCTCTAGGACTAATTCATCTGCATCTGATGGTAAATTAAGACAAGGTAAATTTTTCATTTTATTTTTTACCTGGATGATGGCCTGAGTGTCCTCATTATCTCAAAACCAATGAATTTTATCAGATGTTTTCTTTGATATTCTTCCGAGGTCTTTGGATAGGTTTTTTACGAATTTTCTAGCATAGTTAGCAAGTCCACAAAATCTCTGTACTTGCTTCCTATCTTCTAATTCGTCAGGAAAGTTAATAAGTTTTTCAGAAATGTGACTTTGTAGCCTAATTTTTCCTTTTTCAATTTTCATTCCTAAAAAATTAATATTTTCCTTAAACCATTCTATCTTTCTTTCAGATAGAATCATACCTTCATGTTTGAAGATATCAGTCACTTGTTCAAGATGACTTATGTGTTCTTTTTCATTATTACTAAAAACTAACACATCATCTATATAGACCACACAAAAAAATTTCAATGCTTTAAATGCATTGTCCATTTTGCGTTGAAACATGCCTGGAGCAATTTTCAGGCCGAATGACATTACCAACCATTCATACATCCCTTGAAGTGCATTGAAGGCTGTTAGGGCTACAGATTTAGCTTCATTCTTTACTTGTCAATAACCACTTTTTAGATCAAATTTAGAAAAGATAGAAGGTTATTTAAGACATACCCTATCTATGACATCACCTGTTGTAGGGATTTTATAACTATCTTCCTTTGTTGCTTTGTTTATCTGACGATAGTCTATAACCATTCGTGCTTTTCCCCGCACCTGCTCTGCATGGTTTATTACCATAAAGGTTGGACTAGAATATGGACTATTACTATCCCTAATCGAACCTTTTTCAAGCAGTTCAGGAATTCGCTTGTCAAATTCCTCTATCATCTCATTGGTATATATTATATTTCTAGTTCTGATGATAGTGTTGGGATCCTTCAGCTCTAGTTTAGCAGTTATGCCATTTAGCACTCATAACTTTAGCAGGTCTTCACTAAAATTATCAACTAATTTTATAAAAAAAAATTCCCACTTAGTTCCTTTCAGCTGTGGATGTGTAGTAGGTTTTTCTATCACACCTTGTGCTTTAAAACACAACTCTTCGTACCAAAAGGTATCCTTTGATTTTTGATCAAATAAACAATCTAGCCAAGTTTCACCACGCTGGGCTCGCATTCTGAATGCTTGTTTACATGGCATAGATCCACACAACTCTGATATTTTAACAGGATAAAACCCAAATTTTAATTTATTTTTAGAATTTGACAGAGATATGATTTTTTCACCTCCAATTGAGATGTAATTTTCGTCTTGCACAAAAGGTCTATTTTCTTTTTGCCCCTTTAGGAAAATATTTCCTAAAATGATATCTACGTCAAGATCAAGAAATGCCAGGACTTTATCAAAAAAAGTGTCTGCCTGTACATTAAATATCTATTGGCTCAGCCATCAGATATTTTGCACCATCTAAATTAGAGTTTGAACATTTGTAAACTTTTTTTTTAGTGTTTAGGACTCCTGTTTTTGTTCAATTTTATTGACATTATCTAATAGGCTTACTAGGTTTATTTAGGAGATTTTTTAATTGTGCCTCAAGTGTGTGAAGATGTGCTTTTCTGTATGTATGTATTACCATGTCTCAAGAAGAGAAAATAGGTTAATCAAGTCACTTGCACATCAAGCTTGTATAGAAGACCATGAACCAGGCTGGTAGCTTTCCAAAAGAAAAAAGAAAAGAAAGCCTCATGTAGGATAAATGAAGTTTGCTATTTGTGGACACTCCAATGGGATTTCAAAATGAAGATGACAAAAAGGACGCCTGATTATTATATTGAGCCTTTCCTGGGATACATGACGTTTCTGTTATTTTAAATTTGATTATTTGTAGTTCTAAATTATTACTTGTGTTCTGATTCAGGATACTGTACTCCAAACTTGCAGTATTTTAAGTAACTCTCATATTCTTATAATTTTTTGTTCAGTTATTGGAGATGTACGAGGGAGGGTTTTAATGGTTGGGACAGAACTCGTCACTGACAGAATGGAGAAGACAACTGCCAAGGCAGAAACTGCAGTTATATTTATGTTATGAAAGAACGGGGTTATGATATGATACCACCTTAGCAGAGTATAATAAAACGGAATGGAAGTGATTATATTTATGAATATATATGTGTTAGAAACATAACATCTCATATCAAAGTAGTTTTAAATATAGCAAATAGAAATATTATGGTTTATTTATTTCTTAATTCAGATTGAGCCATTGAATACAATAGCTTATGTCACCCTCTCAGTTATGAATTTAAGAATTTTGTCGCTTGAAAGTATTATTTTCCCTTCAAAAGAGCGTTAGGATCACTTTATGCATCAATAGATTTTTCTTTTACAATCAGAGAGAAAACTATATAATAAAGAAAATTATCACTTTCATGTTAATTTACAAGACATATCCAATACACAATTCTGCAAAAATTTACATGAAAATGTTTTCAGCTGTAGACTTGAAACAAAATATATCCTTTGAAGATGATACAAAATAAAATAGGCATTGAAAATTGATTATACTATAATCTTGCTCTTTGATAAAATGGCTACTTATATTTACTTCTTCACAATTGTGGCAGGCTGCTTCAAAAATGACAGCACCTTGAATTATGTCAATATAGGTTTACAACATCATTACCAAAAGGCACACCTTTGGCTGCCAGATTATGGCTCTGTTGATGGCTTGTCTCTGTGAAATTTGAACTTGGAACAGTCCTGATGCAAGACTAGGCAGGCTCACGAGGACGAGTCACCCAAAGTGAACTCAAAGCTCGTAGTCGTTGGAAGTACTCACCCATGGCAAGTAGACCTCGAGCTGCCTGACGTGTTGTTAAGATAAGCAACATTTGTTGCAGAGTTATCTGACGAAGATGGTCTGCCTGTTTAGAAAACGAGTTTTTTTTGTTAGTAAATACCAGCAAGCTGTGGTGCACAACTTCAACATGAATTCAAGGGCCTTTACTTCATCCATGTTAACATAAACCAAAAAAAAAACAAACAAACAAACTATGTTCAATCACTTCACTATAACTCGTAACATTAAAATAACTCAACTTTTTTATGTGTTCTAACAAAGTTACAATTATTAAATTTTCATATAATTTCAACAAAATTTAAAATTCCTCTCCTCAAATTTTATATTTGAAGATGACCCACATGACTTTCTTACTGGATAACACAGAACCTGACCAAATCTTTACAAGAATTAAGCAACAGTAATTTTATTGAAACACAATTGAAGTTGAGCAGTTTTATGTTACAAAAGCTAATTTTGCCTGCAAGTATGGTAGGTAAGTAATTAAACTATAGGTTTGCAGCATTATTTAATCTTTCAGAACATATTGCCTCCTAAACCAATAGATGATAAATGATCTTAATAAATAATAATTTGAGTACAAGTCACTTAGAAAGCAACCGAAAAAAAAAATTATGGGTTCAATCACAGGGCTACATAATATAAAATCAAAACTATTCCTCAGTCCTTAGAAAATGTAGTTAGATATGTTTCACACAGTGGATTATGCCTGTACAATACAGTGATGTACTAAATGACCTCAAGTCCTGTAGGAAGGGGTTGGTTAGGATGCAATTTGCTGCCTTATCAGAACTTTGTGAGGTGATAATTGTTCCTCTTTTAATAAACCTCTAATAACACTAGAAACAAGAAACAAGTGACAAGTAGGGAAGATAAAGCCAAAGGAAAAGAAGAAACAAAGAAAACCAGAAGGAAAACTAATAGCAACTGTAATATAAGCCTTTTTTTAGCATGTCTTCCCACAAAACAAAAGCAATTAAGAAGATTAAAACAAGTTTAATGTTTACCATCATGATAAATCAATACCCTTGTTACATTTTTAGAGTCAGTCCTATTCCTATAGGAGAATCCAGCACTACAAATTTTTTATGTAGGGGTGGGAGAGAGGAGAATAGCATGCCAATATCAATGTAAAATTTGAAACAGCGAAGCAGTTTTCTCACACAGAAGGCCCATAATAAAAAAGCTAGTAATGTTTTTCATGACAAAAGCAATGATATCAACAGGGAGGAAGGAAAAAGTATTACATTAAGGGAAAAGAAAATCCTCCTGTAAGGATAATACAAGTATATTGTAACGCAAAAAGGCTACACAATACTGTAGCAAATTGGATAAAGAAATTCCTCTGTTAAAAACAGTAAAACCATTGGAGGAAAGGATAATCATTTTATTATAAATTTTTTTTTGCAAGAGACAGGTTAACAAAGGGATAAGGATGTTAAAATTAACAGCTAGCATTATATTTGATGTGATGTAATAGATTACCTGAAATAGCATGTTTGGACTTTCACTCACCTTTTCCTAATTAAATTTGTAATATTAAATTGTTAATAACAAAATGATGATCATTATAATTAGTGATACTATTTTCTTCATGACCTCAAATTGGCTTCTCGCTCCAAATGGACTGCTAAAGAGCCAATATGATGGGCAAGAATATGGATGGAGGGGAAGAGAGAGAGAGATGAACCAGATCAACTGATTATGGATTTGTAGTAAAACCATTAGAGGAAGCAATGAGAGTACTATATATTACCTGCTGCACAAAGCGGACCAGACCTTCCAACTTCTCCATTGCAGTATCCATCTGTGGTATGCGACTTGCTTCACCCAATCGACCAGCTGCTACAGTTTTAGCAAGAGTTTGCTGGAGTTTTTCCATGCCTTGTGAAAGGGCATCTTCTGCTTGCTGGCATGATTGTTTAAGGCTACATACATCCATAAGTTGTTGGTCTGTCAAGGGCTCAAGCTGAGGCTCAAGTACCTATAATCAAAGCCTCATTAATGTACCTCACGATAAGTTTGGATCAGAATCTCATAAAAGTCACCCTCCAGAGGTGTGGGGTCACCATATATGCTTACACCACTAGTGTCTGAACTTTTTAAAATCTGTTATATTGGTGTCTGAATAATTTTTTTTTGTCTAACAAGTTTCTCAACTTTTAAAAATAATCTCATATAAGTGTTTCTAGCCCTTTTTCAATCACCAGAGATGATTTACAACTCTAAAATCTCTAAGATTGGGGAAAAAACAAGAAAAAAAATTTGAGTTGTTGAATACCAAAATAAGATTTTAAATGAAGTTGAAGAGTTACAAATCAGTACTCCGGTAACCAGAAAACAACTAAAAACACTTATATAAGATTACTTTTAAAAGTTCAAAAACTCATTGGACAAAATAAATTGTCCAGACACAAAAATAACATATTTTAAAAAATTCAAACACCAGTGGTGTAATTTTTCCTTTTGGTAATAACGAAAGCGCTCCATCCAAAATTCTAAAGTAATCTGCCAGACAGAATATCTAATCCAGTTTCTGACAATTAAAGGCATGATTTTTTTTCCCCAGCCTCTCCAAATGCGAGTTTAGGACACAATACAATAATAGGGAATGTATGCCTTTTTTAATAACAAAAGTGCCCCATCCCAAATTCTGAAGTAATGTGCTATACATCTCAAAGTTGCCAATGCCCACAGAAGACAAAGTAACTGTCCTATTATCAGTGACATTTAGGTGTTCTAGAAGAGACCCATTGATGAGGGAATATGTCAATGACTAATACCCAATTGACATGAATAGGGGCGGAACTAGAGGTGATACTTTGGGTGGCCAAATACTATACTAAGAAAAAATTCAAGTTAATAAGAGAATATGGATAATTTTTTAATTTCAAGGTATTATATTTATACTAAACATACACAAATAAAAATACATATAAAAAAGATAGGTAGAAAATAAAATATTTAAAAATTTTAGGGGGCTATTTATATTTTATTTTTAAATATATAAAAAATATGAGAATTTTTTTTTTTTTAAACTTTAGGGGGGGGGGCGGCCATGCACCCCCCAACAATGTGAATAATTCCTCCCCTGGATTTGAAAGAGAATTAACCAGTTCCCTCTAACTAGTAACAGACTTGAGCAATTACCAACAAAATTGCATGACACAAACTTTGAATGCTGAAAAATGCATTGCCATAAAATAATGTTAAGTTGCAAATAATTTATCTCAAATGACAAAAGTCCAAGTAGTAAAGTGGTAACATGGGTTCAAGCATGTCAGATTCAACTGTTAATGTGTGTTTATATAAGTGCATGTCTAATCCTATTCCAGAACATGCAATGCAAGAAGCATTGAGCATTGAATAGTAACAGTACATAGCTAACACAATATCTAACCTTAGTTCAATATGTTAACAGCCCATAAGCATAAAAAAAATGCATAAGCTTGAAGCATTACCTTAAGAAGCTCGGAAGGGCGAAATCCTCCAATCCACAAGAAAAACCTCTCTGCTGATGATTTCCACATACCAGACATCAGATAGAAAACATCAGCTTTTGCAGCAGTTGCTTTCATACGAAATAGTTCAGAATAGTGGTTTATGCCATTATCTACAAGTATGCGAAGTTCGATATCACTTATATGAGCATTTAAAGCAGTCCTCAGATCACAAACGTGTCCATTTTGTTCTTCCAACCAGTTACCATACTCCATCTCAAACGTGGCAATCTCTGCAAAATTCTCAGTGTGGGCTTATAGTTGAACAGAAAAATATAAAAGAATTACGGAACGATAAATCATGAGAAGCAAGAAAAAAAAAAGGACATTGACAATTCAATCTTTATGAAAATGAGTTTAAGTTCTCACATGGAGCACAAGTGAATTTGAACAGATAAGAAATTTAATTTTGTAGCTCAGGTTTATGACTATTGGACAACAATTTGTTTTCATCGAACATTATGTGTAGTATCATTCTCTTTTGCATTATTTCAGAACAGAAATGTATATAACAAGAAGCATTAAACTTTAAAAATTGCTTAAATTTTAGGCTGTTCTCCTAATCAGCTACTTCCTGCTCTTTTTTAGTTACCTTATTCTCTCAGAATAATCAAAACAAGCCTATTTAGAAGTATCAAAAACTTCCCACATAGAAGATAAAGGGAAATATAATTATGTCAATGCTCTATAAACTTGAATTTAAATATCACTGCATGGAATGTTTAGCAACCAGTCTGATTGCATAATGCTTGTCAAGGTAAAGTCCAAATTTCTTGCCTGTCACATCCAAATGTCAATCACCAAACCGACTATAGAATCAGAGAAAAATGCAATTTGAAATAGACAGATTAACATTAGGAGCAAGATCAAAACAAGCATATGATGATACCATCATTTTGTAAACAAACCTGAGTTTATTGGTCCAGAAAACCCCAGATGACTTGTTTCTATTCCACCACCTATATATAGACCCTGCAATCATACATATATTTTCTCCAATTGATTAAACAAGAAAAAAAGAGGTCATCTATTAGGTTAATAGGTCATTTATTTGCTCATTAGTAATCTTCTACATGCCTGTTGTCTAGCCCTTTCAAGCTCCTGCTCCAACTGAATCAACTTTAAACGACTTGATTCTAACTGCTGAACATAAGCCTGAAGGGAAAAAACTTTGTTCAAATTAGCATGCCAAATATAATATACATGCAGGTTGTATATAGGTTGCTGGTTCCAATGTACAACCCTTTCTACCTTTTTCCGCAAACGGCTTTTACGAGCAGCCTCACGGTTTTGTGCAAGACGTCTTTGTATCTGTAAACATTAATATGTAAATTTGTGAATCAAGTTTTTCTCATTTTAGAAAGAACCCTCAAACAAGCTTGTGAATCAAATCAATTGACCATGATCATATCTGTATTCAAAATAAAGTGACAAGGAATAGATTTTAAAGACTTGAAAACACATACTAATTACAAATGG
Organism: Aleurites moluccanus; assembly: GCA_948193065.1. NCBI lineage: Eukaryota > Viridiplantae > Streptophyta > Magnoliopsida > Malpighiales > Euphorbiaceae > Aleurites > Aleurites moluccanus. The sequence continues at coordinate 4,193 of CANXYC013040993.1, read as the reverse complement.
ATAAACCAATCAGATTCTTCAAATTCAGAAGGGCCAGTATCAAATGCTTGCTTTCACATCTCAATTAACAAGTGACAAAAAAAAAATTGGAATTTGATGAACAAACAAGAAGGCATTCAAAAACAGCATGATAGAATAACAAGCTGAGAAATTTATGTTGAATAATGAGGGAATAAATTATTAACTCAAGATGAGAAGAGAAAGAGAGGGAGACCGTGACACCACCAGACTTGCCTTTTCAATGGGTTTAGTTGCTTCTTGATCATATTTGCTAGAAGGCCCAAGAGTACCCTGTGAAGTATCTTCTGACTAGAGAAATTATACAACATATATGCTTTAGCACATAAATCAGGAAACGAAAAAAAAAATGTTAAGGATTAAGCAGAATGAACTTGAATAATTTGCACCTGATTGTCTAGCTTTGTATCTGCCGCTATAATTATTGAGTGAGATGTATTTGGGTTGCCAGTCATAAACATTGATGCAGATGCATTTGGGATTCCACTACTCTTAAAGTTTTCTCCCCACATGCCAATCTGGTGGATAGGCTCATACATACCCATCCTTCCTGAGGAGACAAACTGTGTAGATGAAGAGTTCATGCTTCTTATTCTGATGATAAGGTAGCTTGATAAGCTCTTGGATAACTGCAGATATATGTGGTCACAAAAAGAAGGTAAAATTCTACTTGAATTTATATAAGAAGAATTCCAGAGCGATGGATGTTGAAACAATCATTTCAAAGGACCAAGCATAAGAACTGAGTTTTAAAAAAATTATAATAGCAGCCTGACCGGCTAATTATTATTTACAATTAATAAAGCTACTGACTGACTAATTATTATTTACAATAAATAAAGCTGCAATGTAGAACTATACGGTTCCATGAAAAAATTAGGAGTTTAAAAAGGTTGAAAGTGAATAAGTACATGACACCCCAACTACACTATTATGAAATCAATACAAACAAAATACCTCACTCAATATCAACATTCATCAAGGGAGTCATTGGTAGATGCAAATTTGTAGCAAATGAAGGATGCATTGTGACTCGTGCTAGCGCCAACTTGCCAAACATTTCCATCTAAGGGCACATTCTACTATAGAAACATATTTTATAGTGAAATGGAATAAAAGATCACTCACTAAGCATCTTATAGCTTTTCTGCTTTATTTTCCTATGTCCAGGTTCATCCCTAAACCACCAAGTCATTTCCAATATTGGATCTTACTGTTTGCTCGTCTCCCTCGACGCATTTATGGTGGGCCTACTTGCTCATGGTTTGACATCATAGAAAACAAATGTTCAAACATTTGGCATCTTTAACCATTGCCACCTCTTTTAACAAGTGAGAACTCTCCCAAAAAAAAAAAAATTAAAAAAAAAATATATATATATATATATATATCAAAAGGATATTTCGCTCCAAAATTGAAGGGAAGCACATAGAGAAATGAGAAAAAAAAAAAAAAAAAAAAAAAAAAAGGTCACTTGTAATGTTGTAGATTTATAGTAAGAAAAGCCTTATCCAACTCCTGAAGGAAATACATCTCATTAGTTTTGTAAGTGAAGGAATGTTGTAGATTTATAGTAAGAAAAGCCTTATCCAACTCCTGAAGGAAAGACATCTCATTAGTTTTGTAAGTGAAGGAGCATCAAGGCCAACTCTTGAGTAACCAAAATGCATAGCTATCAACATAATAGTAGTCATGATGCTTCAGAACAGTACAATCAGTAGCGAAAAAAGTTAACGAACAGGAGAACAAAGGAGACATATGAATTAGAATAAATGAAAGTCAAATGATGAAAATTGACAATGAAATTACCACAAAAGAAAGTCCATAAAAAAAGAGTAAACAAGCAAGCCAAAAAAAGGTATAAATTTCCAGAATCATCTCCTGAAGCAATTTTCATTATCAACTTAAAGAGTATCCATGAAAAAAAAAGGCAGTAGAAGATAATTTGACTCGAAAAAGCCAAAACAACAGAGGATTCTACAAGTAAGCAATGATGATTCCACTCTGCACTGCAGCACAAAATGTCCAACCATATTTGGGAAAAAAAAATTAACATTTCTTTTCACAACCATTAACAGCAATCACAAAATCAAAATTTTAATTCCAAATTAACCAGAAACTCAGGTTTAGCAGTTGAGAAAATCCAAAAAATAGCAGAAGAAGAAGGCACTTAAAAACACACCCACCCCAACAAAAGAGCTGTTCTTTTCTATATTGGTATAGAAAAGAACATTTCTTTAAATTAATCAATGATTAGTTATTCTCATCATCATAATTAAAACTTCAACCTTGAAATAAATTTTTTTTTTAAAAAAAAAAAAGCCCAAAATCTTCAAAGCAACAAATAATCAAAAACAACCTTTTGAATTTTGATTGATTGATATATATATATATATATAAAGAATATGTGTATCAATACATGTATATATATAATTAACACAATCTTAACTGAATTCAACTGAGTACAAATACTCTTTACTTACTAGTTTTAAGTAACAACAAAACAGCAACAAACTCAAAAAAAGAAGTAGAATTTTCTGTTCTTTAGGAAATTCTTTACCTTCCCTCAACTTTCTCAGCAACCGAACAGAGTCTTTAAAAAATGGTAAAAATTAGAAAAAAAAAAAAAAATTACGAACCTTTATTAGTAATTTGAAGTTAAAGAAAGAAGAGAGAGAGTTTCCCGCGCCAAGAAAGAAGGAAAAATGGAAAGTGTAAATCGAAACCCTAAAACTGGAAGTAAATGTAATAATCCTTTGAATAGCCTTTGGCTTTGTCCCATCATCATTTCCAGCAAGAATCAATTTGGCAGCACGACACCTTAAAAGAAATTTCCTTTTCTTTCATTTTTTTTAATATTTAATATTTTATATTATTGTAATACTACTAATAAATATTTTATTTGTTTGCATCTTTCATTTTATATTTTTTTTTTTAATATTGATAACAAAAAATTAATTTTAAATTTATTATTCAGAATAACATATATTTATTATAGACTATATTTCGATATATTTCATTTTATATTATTATATATTACAAAATATTTCTTTTTGTTATGAAAAATAAAGAAAACAAAAACAAAAATAAAAACAAGAATAAGAATGTAGAAGAGGGAGTATTATATTATTTTCTTGGTGTGTATTACAAAGTAATATGTACTCTTATTTATAGAGTTCATCTTCATTATATGTTACAATATATAAAAATCAACCATAAATTACAACATAAATGATGTAATAAAATTAAACTTATGAGTAGTGGGATAGATGAATAGACATTTATATTTATCTTATAAGTAGTGGGATAGATGAATGGACATTCACATTTATCTATATATTTATAACACTCCCCCTTTGATGTCCATCTTTACAAAGAATATGCATCATTAAAACCTTACTAGTAAAAATCCAGTGGGAAAAAAAACTGGTGAAGGAAAAGAGTACAATATTTCCGTATTGCAAATGATATACTGCCTCATTAAAAACCTTACCAGGAAAATCTAATGGGACAAAACATTTGGTTAAGGAAAAAAGAGTACAGTATTAAACTCCTTCTATTTGCAATATTAATGAAAATCTTTAAGGCGTCACATTTCAATACTGTTAACTAATTTTTTGAATGTTGCAGTAGGTAATACCTTAGTGAACAAATCTGTTAGATTGTCACTTGAACAAATTTATTGAACACCAATTTTACCATTTTTTTGTAATATATTAGTGCGCCTATTGTATAAGATATGGTAATTCAGCACCAAAAATATTTTTATTATTTTCTCTAACTGAAAAGAGTTTTTATTCACATTAAGTGACCGAACAACCATTAAACTATTTAATGAATGTGTTTTGTATATAAAATTATAAATGAACTTTTTATTTATAAGTTAACTGATAAATAAAAATTTCTTTTGCCAAATATTCAATTTGTAATCGAGACATAACTTTATTTTTTCAAAATAATGTATCTCAAATTCCTTTTTCAAACAATACTTTACTTTTGAAAGTTTTTCAGAAATTCCAATAATATTCAAATCATCAATATATACAATAATTATGGCAAATTCATATACAAATTTCTCTATAGTATTGCTTTTATATTTTACTTTGAATAAGTATTCACTAAAACGATTTTACTATATGGGCCTAAAATATTTTAATTCATACAAAGATCTTTGT
>CANXYC013040712.1:0-18551 GCA_948193065.1 Aleurites moluccanus | reverse complement strand
ATATCCCATAAACAAGCACTTCTTAGCTCTAGGTTCAAGTTTGCCTTCATTAACATGATAATATGCAGGACAACCAAATATCTTCAAATTAGAATAATCAGAGGGTTCACCAGACCATACCTTATTTGGAGTCTTAAAATCAATGGCTGACGCTGGAGAGCGATTCACAAGATAACAAGCTGTGTGGACTGCTTTTGTCCAAAAATCCTTGGACAACTTAGCATTAGAGAGCATGCAACGAGCTCTCTCAAGAAGAGTTATATTCTTCCGTTCAGCAACACCGTTTTGCTGTGGTGTATGCCTAATAATTCTATGCCTCAAAATCCCTGTAGTCTTATAGTAATTTTCAAACTTATCACCACAAAATTCTAACCCATTATCAGTTCTAAGACACTTGATCTTCCTCCCTGTCTGGTTTTCAATCAATGTCTCCCAATTCTTGAAAGCTTCAAATGCATCGCTTTTCAACTTTAAGAAGTAAACCCATACCTTTCTGGAGTAATCATCGATGAAAGAGATAAAATACCGTTTACCTCCACCCTTAGATGAAACCCGAGATGGCCCCCAAAGATCAGAATGCACATAATCCAAGATACCTCGAGTTGTATGTTTGCCTTTGGCGAAACTCACTCTTCGTTGTTTTCCAAAGACACAGTGTTCACAAAACTCGAGTGTATTAATCTTCTTGCCTTTTAACAAATCTCGTTTACTTAGCATAGTCAATCCCCGTTCGCTCATATGACCGAGACACATATGCCACAGTCTCGCACTATCAGCATCTGAAAGCTTGGAGGATGAAACATTAGCAGTACCTATAACAGTGCTGCCAAACAAGATATAAAGGCCATTAATTAAATTAGCCTTCAATATCACCAGTGAACTTCTGAAAACTTTAATCATACCATTATCACCCGAATAATGATACCCTTGCGAGTCAAGTGTACCCAAAGAAATCAAGTTCTTTTTTAAGTCAGGAACATATCGAACATTAGTCAAGGTACGAACCATACAATAATGACAGTGAATTTGAATAGAACCAATACCCACTACTTCACATTCTAAATTGTTTCCCATCAAAACAATTCATGCTTTCTTCTCATAGATAGAAAACCAATCCCTATTAAAACACATGTAGAAAGTACATCCCGAATCCATCACCCACTTATTACTCACACGATCAGTACTACAAGCTATCAACATAAATTCACCATTAGCATCAGATTCATAACCCTCCTCAACAGTGGAAGCGCTAGGTATCTCTTTCTGCTTACTGATTTTGTTTTCGTTTTCCAGATGCCTGCATTCAGATTTGTAGTGGCCCATTTTGTGACAGTAGTAATACTGAACATTACTCTTGTCAGCACCTCTAGACTTGGATCTGCCTTTGGACCTGCCTTTACCTTTCCTGATTTTCAAAATTCCTCTAGTAGCCAACCCATCACCATTATCCTATTTGTCACTTCTACTGATTAGATTCCGCATCTCAGCAGAATTTAAAGAAGACTGAATATCTTCTAGTATAAGAGTGTCTCTACCGTGCATCATGGAATTAACAAAGTTGTTATACACCGAAGATAGCGAAAACAACAAGACATAAGCCAAATCTTCATCATTTGTCTTGATATCGACGTTCCCCATGTCCATCGTTATCTGATTAAATTCTGCAAGATGGTCTGGTAAAGTTGTACCAGCTTTCATCTTGAAAGTAAAGAGTCGTTGCTTTAAATATAGTTTAGTCGTTACTGACTTCTTCATGTAGAGAGATTCAAGTTTCTTCCATAATTTTGCAGCAGTCTTCTCGTTACTAACTTCACAAAGAACTTTATCAGACAAGGACAATAAGATGGCATTGTATGCCTTCTTTTCTGCTTCCAACTTATCGGAGTTCTTCATATCCGCATGATAGGAATTATCCAATGCATACTCACTCCCTTCTTATCGCAGCAGCACAAACATCTTGATCCGCCAAAGACCGAAGTTATTTCGGCTATCAAAAGCTGCAACTTCAAACTTCATAGTTATCATCAAACGAAATAAAGAACTATAAACACGGCTCTGATACCACTTGTAAGTGCAAAACATAAACAACAACAAAGATTGCAACCAAAATATCAAAGCATAAAATAAAAGAAGAACAAGAATCAATTTAACGTGGTTCAGCTTCGTGAGAAACCTACGTCTACGAGGAGAACGATACAAAAAAGAATTTTATTTCCAAGATAAAGAGTACAATTTACAACCCTCATTATATAGGAAACCCTAATGGTGTTCCAGAGAAAAAACGCCCTATCGATCCAATCCTCCACTTCACAAACCAAATTTCTATTTTTTCTCCTATTTGGGTCAAGCTCGAAATTTATCGAGTCGAGTCGGATCCACTTTCGAATATGGATCGACTTAGAATACAAGACAAACATAACAAGGGGCATTACCCATTTTGCCTTTCGGACAAGATCTTTGGTTGCACGAATTCACTAGCTAATTTGAATAATTTGATAATTTTTGCCAAGTGAAGCATTTTTATTATTACCAAATGATAAATTTTATAGTCTTTCCTAATACAAAAAGTACATGAGCATGTTTAGAAATCTAATAGAAAGATGTGTGACTTATGAATCACAAATTAATGTGAGATTTTCATTTTTGCTATGTAGCAAAAAAAAAAAAATCTTGAATAATTCATGTGTATCATATGAGTTCATGCGATATAAATTTTAGTAATTTATGCTTAACGCTATGATAAACAACGATCTAATAGTATTATTAAAAATAGAGCATGCGATAAATTCAAATTAAATGATTCATTTAAGCATTGAATTTTAATTAAATTATCTGCAATAATCAGTATATAGAAATTTTGTGATATTTTATTATTACATTAATAATGTTTACGTAAAGGAAGGATGAGAACCATAGCATACGTCTATTGAAAGCTAATTTCAATTCTTATCAATAATTAATCACTTCTAGATATTGGAACTTGACTTCCATTTCCTAGAGTTGAATCAAATTCAATTTAATTTCGATTTGAATAATAAAATATAATTGAGATTTTAAATTTTACTCAAATTTAATTATTGAGTTTAATTTCTAATACTCCAATTCGATTTCATTTGATTTAATAGCATAAATTGAAGTAATTTATGTTTGAATGAACTTAAATTCAAATTTAAATTAATATAAAACATAATATGAAATATTTAAAATTATATAAAATAAAAATCATTTGAGTCAAATATTATAATATTTAAATGAAATTTAATTTATTATTTTGAATTTACCGATACTATTTAGTTAAAAGCGAGACAAATTTTAATATTTTATAAGTATAGCTCAAACTATTGGACTCATTTATATTTTTATTTTGAGAATATAAATAAAAAAAAAATTAAATTAAAATCAAGACATGAAAAAAAAAAAGGGTCATTTTCACCGCAAAGAACACTGAACACGCAAAGAGCGTAGACTCTATCCAAAAATATTAAAATGATTGGTTGAATAGTGTACTTTTCTAGATTTCAGATTTAATCCATTTTCTGCCCAAAGGTGTAAACGGGTCTAACAAGATTCTTGGCCAAGTTCACAAGTCATAACATCAATTTCTGTGGCAAATAATTTAATCATAGTAATTGAAATTTGAAATGAATAAGTGGAAGATGATGCATGACTGATGAAAATAACTTCTATTGATGTTATTGAATTGTCTTTTGTAGAATATCTAGGCCTTCTTTATTTGTAGAAAATATTTTTTATTTTAAATTTTCTTCTCTGTTTTTTTAATTTTTCAATTTTTTTTTTAATTTTCTTTTTTAATAATATGCTGAAATACGAAATCAAGATTAAAAGTTAAAAAAAAGGAAGGACAATAAGTTGGCTGGAATTTTAACCCGACAAAAAAAAATAAAGGGAAAAAAATTAAAATAAGATTTAGTTATGAGATTCGATCTTAGCATGAAAGTGTTTGGTAAATTAGCTAAAAAAATATTATGTTTTCTAATTAAAAATTAAGATAATTCAATTAAAGAGGTAAAGTAGAAAACATTTCAAATTAATTTTCCAAAAAATAGTGTAAATTTGGAAAAAGAGAAAAAATTAATTTTCAATTTTCCATTTGAAATATTTATACAACCAAATAATAAACTCCAGTTTTTAATAGTATTTATTTTATACAACTAAACAAGGCCTTTGTAACTCCACATCGTTTTCTTTTTTCTTTTCTTTTTATTATCTTGATCGAATTGAATACAAGAAAAAGTAAAAAATAGTATATAAGAAATTTTAATAATGGTTAATTAGATTTATTTTAGTTATATATAGAAAAAAGAGTGAGAGTTGAAGGAATAATTTAATTTATTTATTACTTTTTTTAAAATTTAACTTCGTTTATGATTCAAATTCGAGATTTTTTAAAACAAGACTAGAATTATTAAACAAAAAGTTTATTAATTTCATTACTTCATAATAGTGGTCAAAGTAATAAATTTTAGTTTAATAATATTATAATTATTTTAAAAAATTATAAAATTTTGAGTTTGAATTCCAAATATGAAAATTTAATTAACAAATAAAAAATAATAATTTTGAGAGCTCGATTTACTCATAATTCATTTAAAAAAAATAAATTTGAATTTATAATTCAAATAAAAAAAATGGTAAAATATTAACTAATATTAAATACTAAATCTAAAAACTGCTATTTTGTTTTAATTCTTATCTTATCGAAATAGACCATATAATTATCTGTTTAATTAAGAGTTGTTTAAACACTGTTTCGTGTGTAATTAATTATTGTTCATGTTCAAAGTTAGTTTATTAATATTCTTTTTAATTTTTTAATCTTTTCATTACTTTCTAATTTCTATGGTAAGTCCATCTTTGTCCTCCATAGTGTTGTCTTTTGGTCAAAAGACAATTCCAAAATTCTTCCATTGGATTGATTGTTGAAGTTGAAGATTATAACCATTTTCTAATTTAATTTTTCATACGTCTCTACAATTGGTTATCTTATTATTATTATTATTATTTTAATTTGACTTCAATGTAAATTTTAAAAAATTCTTATTTATATTAGATGTATACATCAATTTAATAAAATAAATAATATATAGAGTAGAAAAAAGATATTTATATCTTTTTATTGGAAAAAAAAAAAAGACAAACATTATATTGACTAAAATATCTTATCATTTATTGATTTGGTGTATGAAATACATCTATACATTTAGTATAAACAAAATTTTTTCGTAAAATTCAAATTTGAAAATATCTATGATAATCTAGTAAGAACCTCAAATGATAAGTTGGTGTTCTCTCCAAATAGGCTTGGGTTTCTGGTGAGGTTCTTGGACCTACAAGGCAAAGAAATAAGATATCAAAGAGCTAAGCTGAAACTTGACGAAAGTACTCTAATGACTAAATCAGTGATTCTCCTTTAGAGAATTAAATGAGTTTTTTTTTAGTATTGAGTTGGTAGATAGATAGTCATAAATATCGATATCTCCTCTATTTATACCTGACCTGCATAAAATTGACTTGATAAATGAGTACAAGTGTTTCCATATGATTGGTTTCTTGGCGAGGCAATTGTCTTGATTAAGACTGACTCTATCTCTTGCATGACTTCTGACTAGATACTTGAACTGTTCTGACATTATAACTTGCTAATGGTTTTGGCAGTTCTAGATAGTTCATTCCTTACCAGTAATGATGATGATATTTGCTTATATTCAAGTATTGTGTAGTATAAAACAACTCTCAAGTTAGAGCCTTCACTTTAAGAGAGAGAGAAAGTTGTCCGTCAGGTGACTTGCTATCTTGTGGAGTCAAGGAAGATTAGTGAGGAGACTCTTTTTTATGCTACTTGACATTCAAGTTTTATTAGGTGAGAAAATTTTCCTCGCATTAATATTGAAGCAATTGAGATTGATCCTTTATTTGTCAAGACCAACTGTTTTTCTAAGAATCGAACTCCAAATGCTATGGGCTTTTGAGTCTAATTAAGAGTTCAATATCATTATTTCTCATCACTCTAAATTAGAATTACCATTGATTTAAATAATTTGTATTATTTGAAAGGCACTATTTGGCTATTTACACCCAACTTAAAAATGATTATTTTATTAATTAATTTAAATACCTAAATAAACGTATTCAATTCTCTAATGTGCTTTAATTTTTTTATTATCTAAATATTTTTCTATCACACTTGTAAATTATTGACTAGTATATAACACTTAGGCCTGAGTTTAGTAACCTAATTAATTGATTGTTTTATTGTGTATTAAAGATCTTAAAATTTATAGGCTAAATAATGATGAAATAAGAGTATCTCTTATCATGATTTTGAATTTTGCAATTTAAAACTCAAATTTAAATTTAGAGTAATTTTGAATGACATCCACCCAAATTAACTCTTATGTGGCATCAAATTGCCCCATTAACTTTAATTACTAGCTTATAACTGTTAAACCATATAAAATAATTGAATTAAAAAAATTAAAAAGTTGAGACTTGAATACATCACATATTAATTAAATAAAATATTTTAAATGTGTTTATATATAATTGAATTTTTCAATATTAATAATTAGCTTTTGAGATTAATATTTCAAAAATTTTATAAACTTCAATATTTGTAACAATAGTAATTTAAAGTTTAACATGATATCAGCACAAAAAAAATAATTCATGCCATTTTTGGAGATTTTTAGAGTCCATAAATAGAACCCAAACATATTATACGTGGGCTGTATTCTCAGATGATCCGAATAGAAATCACTGTATGCTACTACTTGAAAAAAAATATTAAATCATATAAAATAATTAAATGAAGAAAAGTAAACTCTTAAGATTTATAAGCTCTAATATTTGTAATATAATGAATTCAAATAAGTTATAATAGCAGCTTGGAGTTTAACAACAACTTTAATAGCAACTATTAATTAGTTTCGTAGGAGTGGAGTTTATATTAACCTATACTAGTGCAACAAGAATATCAATAACATAACATGGGTTTTTGATAATAATTGAGTCTTAATATATTACATTATAAGTTAAACTAGCATTTTCCTTATTTAAATTTTTGTTATTTTTGAAAGTATGGACTTGATATTTGAGTAAATTTTCTTTTTCTTCAAATTTGTATTTTCTTCGATACAAGGAAGTAGCTATATATATATATATATATAAAGTCATACATAAAATGGTGATAGAGATTATTAGTATGATCATTTGCTCGATTTCAAAAAATAAAATTTATCGATTTAACTTTAGCTTGCATGGATTATAAGTGATTATGCAAATATTATAAAATTTTAAGAAATTAATATAATCTTATGGACTAACAAATATTATAAAATTTTAAGAAATTAATATAATCTTATGGACTAATAACCTAATGGTAAAATAAATAATTTTTTTTTTAATAATTGAAAAAGCTCACTGATGGTTCAAAGACTTGCTCCATTGCTTTTGAGAATCTATTATAGTTCGACCATGTCTAACTAAACCCCAAGGTCTAGTTCCAAGTCTCGATGTTGATTCTAAAGAAAGAATTATTGTCTTGAATATCATTACTAATTAGACTCAAATTCTAAAACCGACAAAGTTTAATACCCCATTAATGATGAGATGAAGAATTTAGTTCTAACCCTATTTTCATTTTATTTCAGCGGTCCAAATTAATAAGTAAATTTTCTTATCAATTAACAATTATTGAAGACTAAAGCACACGGAAAAAGACATTTATTAAATAAGACTTCATATTCAACACGTTTATTGCTGATTATTAAGGAACGATTATATATAATACTTATATATATATTTTAGATATTGTACTTATCAATAATTTGCTGGAAACTTATCAGCTGATAATATGCTTAGAAATACTATGGGATCATTAGTATTTTGTCCACATTTAACCAAATACATTATAATATTGTTTGCTATAATTTTTGACCCTTTAAACATATGAGAAAATTGCAAGTATATCGTACAAATTGATTGAGTATGCTTATTTGACTTTTAATTAAGGGAATGTGTAAAGTCTAAAGGAATCTCAACATAATCCTTGATGCCACTAGTTTTGTTCAAAAACTTTGCAAGATTTTTAATAGTTGGATATTTACAAAAAGATTAGATTTTATTGCTGTGAAAATTATGATAATTACAAAAGGAATTGAAAAAATTGTTATTTGCAACAAGCAGCCTTGAAAATTGTAACATATTGACTATAGTGAAATGATAGCTTTGAGAGGAGCACATTGTTTGTTGATCACTTTGAGAGAAACTGATTGCTTTGAGAAGAATTGACCGTTTTGAAATTGCTTTATGAGAAATGATATCTATTTGTTTGAAATTTGCTAACTGAGAGACTTAATTTTATCTGCTCATAGACAGGCTTGATAATAGATTTGATTGGATGATTAGTTAGGGTCTCTGCTAGATAATGTTGATTGATTGCTTATTGGGAGGCTTAGATTCATTTGCTCGTTGAGAGATTTTTAATTGTTGAATTGATTGGACGAGTTATTGGATTCTTTATTGGAGAGTGTTGATTGATTGCTTACTGGAAGATTTTGATTGATTTATTCACTCTGAGGTTTTTGATTGTTGAGTTGATTGGATGAGTAGTTGGGCTTGCTTATTTAGAGTTTTTAATTTTCTATAGCCCCGGTAAATTTTCTTCTCTGCTCACTAATTTTTCTTACTCCACTTCCTACATGTTCTTCTATTGATGCATACCTTTTTTTTTTTTTGTTATTAATGAACCTAATAGAGTCTTATAGACTTCTGATTAACTCATGAGCCTCCATTTAATGTGAGACCCAAACTTTTGGTGTCTCCAATACGCTAAATTGATAGAGAAAGTGATGTATAAAATACCCTCTTGCCTCAGCTAAGGGCATCTTCTTCTTACAACAAGGACAAAATTCTCATAATGTCGAGTAAAGTGAGATATATTATTAAATAATAATCAAAAAATAAATTTTTACGTTCATTTAGATGTCAAGATTACAAATTCATTCAACACGAAATTGAAGGCTAACAAATTGAAACCTAAATTAACAAATCTTCCGTGTAGACAAATACTAGCTATAGTCAAAACCAAGAAATTGAACGAAACTTCTCTTATTCTACGCAGTTGAATTAAATCAAATGGGAACACAAAAATATACCACACCTTGAACTTCTTTGTATTCTTTCTTCTATTACTTTTTTCTCAAAACTATATATTTCTTTGTTATCATCGTCAACACAACCCCCCCCAAAAAAAAAAACAAAAAACAGAGACTCTGAAGAGATGAGCAATGGAATGGTAGATGCGGCTCTGAGTAGCCTAGGCAAAGGATTTGATTTAACATTTGATTTTCGACTAAAATACTGTAAAGGTAAGCAAAGATTAGTTCTTCTTAATGAAACTGCAAAAAGAGAACTAAATATTCCTGGTTTTGGTGCTGTTAAAGATGTTTCCATTGATATCAAGTCTGATAAAGGTGATCGCGTTCGTTATCAATCCGATATCCTCGAGTTTCAACAGGTACTACTCTTTCTTTTTGTTCTAGTATTTAAATTCGCGATCGTTTGTCTGGGTATTGAATCCATGACTATGTTTAATTTATATGTAAACTAGTGCAGATGTCAGAGCATTTCAACCAGAAATCATCAGTTCCTGGAAAAATCCCATCAGGATTGTTTAATTCTATTTTTGGATTTGAAGGAGGCAGTTGGGCAGCTGATGCAGCAGATACTAAATATTTAGGACTAGATGGTTACTTCATTGTTCTATTCGATGTTCATATTGATCGATATCCTCTAATTCTTTCTGATGAAGTACTCAATGCAGTTCCTTCCTCTTGGGATCCCCGTGCACTTGCAAGGTATTTTTCGGTTTTTTTATAAAAATGATTCAGTAAATTCAATATGAATTTCCCATACTTGATACTTTTCTTGTTTGTTTGATTCCTTAATTTGAGTTTGTTATTGGAAATTTGAATTTCCCCTTTAGTAGCCAAACTTGACTTGGTCATAAGTTATTGAATTGTGATTATATCAGCTGTTTGAATTCTCTTCATAGAAAAATTGGAAAAAATTTAGCAAATTTCACATTACATTTGTTTATTTATTTTTATTCATTAAAAAAAATTTGAAAGCACTCCATATTAAATACAGTTGTCACCCCTAAGAGTTTAATTTCTGTGGTAAGAGTTTAAATTTTTTCGGAGCAATTTGAATTTTTTATTTTATTTAGAATTTTACTCCCTACTTCATGCATCTTTTTATACATCACATTAATTTATATAAATTATAAAAAAATATTAACCATCAAAATATTAAAAAGAAAAAAGTTGTGGCACATAAAAAGGTAAATGAAATGTAAAATGAAACATGAAATCTGAATTGCATTCACAAAGATCTCAAATTCAAGTCCCTCTTTCTCTTCTAAACTTGCAATCCACGGTAAAAAAAATAGTGTAATATCTCAAAAAAAAAAGTCAACTTAATTGTCAATATACAACTTTCATCATCCTAGATAGTTGACTTCCACGTAATAACTTAAAAGTCTGAAATATATATATATATATATATATATATATATATATATATAATTTGCGTCACCTAAAGTAACAAACTTTTATTGTGTACGTTTCATTTTTTCTTTTTTTTTTTTTCTTGATGAATTTTAAATTTAGTGGAAGAGAAAAGTTAACCAAGAAAAAAAAGGTATAGCTAAACCAGCTATTTACAGACTATGTTCATATTAAGATAGGTGGATTGAAGGTGTGTTCATGGCAAATCGTGTTTATTATTATTATTATTATGTCAAAAAAAAAAAATCTGCTTTTCTTGTTTGACCAATAATTCATGAGTATATAGAAACCAAGTGTAGTTTAACATGTAGTCAGTTAACAATTTCAGCTTTAAATTAAAGGAATAACTACGAATTATAGCCTAGTGATAATGATAATTGATAATCAAGTTCATTTGATAAAACAATTATAATTTCAATTGTTCTTAGGGCTGTAATGTGAACCAGATGCTTATTTTATATGTAATAATTATGTTATGCATACACCTGTATTTTGAAAATATATATATACTTTGAACTTTGAAATGATCAACAATTATATTCAATGTCATTGAGCATGAAAATTTCCATTGCATTGACTGGTATTGGGTGGCAATTAAAACATAGTTTCACATTATTAGTTAGCTAATTAGCAAAGAATTTTATTTTGTACAAATTACATGGAGAATTCTTTTTTTTTTTTTTTTTAATATTTACAAAAAAAAAAAAGAAAAAAAAGTGCGAATAACTAAATTTTAATTTTTTATATTAAAAGATAAATACTTTAATCTAATATGTATATCTAAAATGACTATTTATTAATATCTCGATATTCTTTTTAATCAAATTAAAAATTTTAAAGCTAAGGGTTAAAAAATGGTACAAATTAAAATTTTAATGAATAAGCATGTTGGTAGGAATAATAATCCAGCAGGTTGAATTTGTATGAGTATTTTTTAAAAAATTTGATTCAAATATTTATGCATTGGTAGGTTGGTTTGGTGGACAAAATTGTAGAATTAACTTAAATTTGTTGAAGTTTGAAAAAAAAGTTGAGGTCATCAAATTTGTAATTTATTGACAGGTTCATTCAGAAATATGGAACTCATATTATTGTGGGGTTAAGCATTGGAGGGGAAGATGTGGTCTTAGTCAGGCAAAATAGATCCTCCAATTTGTGTCCATCTCAGCTCAAGCAACACTTGGATGAACTTGGAGACCAATTATTTACAGGAACATGCAATTTTCCCCCTAAATCTAAAGAACAAAAGCACAAGGTTTTTTCTTTTTCTTTTCAACTTTTCATTGTCTTAATTAATTTCTTTTCCGTGTTATATGTATTTATAGTATGTCCTAATTAATTGATCAATTGTGTTAATTATTTATTGATTGCAGGCACCACAGGCTTTTAATGTCTTTGATCTACAGCCTCCTACCTTCAATAGCTTCTCATCCATCTCTACAAAAGATGTAGGTTCCATCATTGCACATTAAGTAAATCTTATTTGAATTAAAATTTTCTTTATTAATTTATTAGCTAAATTAGTAATTAATGTGACCACCATGCATCTAAAATAAGAATCACCTTCTTAATTATATAATTATTTAATTATTGGAAAATATAAAGCTGACAATGAAGTAGTGGTGTTTATGCAGGGAATCGCAGTTATATGTACAAAGAGGGGAGGAGATCCATCAGCTAATAGTCATTGTGAATGGCTTCTAACAGTTCCATCAATGGCAGATGCTATTCATTTTAATTTCATTCCTATTACTTCTCTACTTAAAGGTGTTCCAGGCAAAGGCTTCTTATCACATGCTATCAACCTTTATCTTCGATGTAAGTCCTCTTCTAAAACCTAATTTAGAACATATAGTATAATCTTATTAGTCTTTATTAATTTTCATTTTTAATGTTAAAAAAATTGCCATTTTTATTGCAGACAAGCCTCCTATATCTGATTTAGAATACTTTCTTGATTTCCAATCTCACAAGATTTGGGCTCCTATTCACAATGACCTCCCACTCGGTCCTACAACAAACATGTCAACTCCTTCACCAGCTCTCCACTTCAATCTAATGGGTCCTAAACTCTACATAAACAATACTCAGGTAAAATATATAAATAATATAGTTCATTCCTGTTTTAACACAAAAATTAAGGATTTATATATATTTTTTATTTTATCCTTATTATGATCATTAATAGCATTAATCATTCTAAATTAAATAGCATGATTAGTTATAAGCATACCAAAAACATATTTACAAAAATAATAATAAAGTTAACTTAAATAAGAAAATGAATTATTTTTTCTGAACATCTCAAAAAGAAAACGTGAACTATAATTTGTGAAATGAAAGAGTATTTTCTTTTAGCACTCGGGAAGAGAAATCAAATCCAAGTCTGTTGCTCAAATGGTATATGCACTTATTATTATCTAGTTTAATTTTTTATTTCTTCTCCAATAATTAAAATCTCGTATGTAACAAATGTCAGGTTATAGTTGGAAAGCGGCCAGTAACTGGAATGAGATTCTATCTTGAAGGAATGAAAGGCAACAGATTAGCAATACATCTTCAACATTTATCAAATACTCCAACAATGCTAGAGAATAAGATAGATGATGAAATCCAATTATGGAGAGGATCAGAGGAAACTAATGACAATGGTTTTTTCGAACTCGTTTCACGAAAAAAATTCTCTCATATATGCACAGCTCCAGTAAAATACGACCCAAGATGGATTAGCAGTAATAATAAAGATGTAGCCTGCATTGTAACAGGAGCTCAACTTCACATAAAAAAACATGACTCGAAAAATGTTCTACATCTTCGGTTACTTTACTCTAAAGTTTCAAACTCCTTTATAGCTCAGTCGAGATGGGTTCAAGGATCGTCAGAATTTTCGCAAAAGTCTGGCCTACTTTCTGCCCTGAGCACTTCGATTTCAGGAAATCCGATGAAAGAGAAACCGCAGGCTGTGGTTGTGGATTCGAGTGTTTTTCCATCAGGACCACCAGTGGCAGTGCAAATGCAGAAGCTTTTGAAATTTGTTGATATTTCACAGATTTGTAGAGGGCCTCAGGATTGTCCTGGACATTGGTTAGTTACTGGGGCTAAATTGGATTTGGAGAAAGGGAAAATATGCTTGCAGGTTAAATTCTCTTTATTAAATATATGTTCTTGAAACACAATTTTTTTGTTAGTGTAGTTAAGTTTTTTCTGTCAAACTCTCTCTCTCTCTCTCTCTCTCTCTCTCTCTCTCTCTCTCTCTCTCTCTCTCTCTCTATATATATAGATATATATATATATATATATATGTTGTATGCATAGGCTAATTCTTAATGCTACACCAGATTAATTTTGTTTATTGGCTGGTGGCTTTGAGAAGAAGAGTAATGAAAATTAATTTGTTCTTAATTCTTATTATAGTGTATATAAAAACAAAAAAAAAAAAAATTAAGAAGGCTTATTAGTCAATTGATGAATTCTTATATGTAAAAATTCAGCATTTTTGTATCAGATGATATTGGATGCTTATTAGTCAATTGATGAATTCTTATATGTGAAAATTCATCATATTTGTATCAGATGATATTGGATGATTCTACCAATATCAACCAATCTTGTTATATCCATTTGGATTCATTTCCAAGCATATCAGTTTGAATAGTTATGCTATTATGCTAATAGTTAATTTTGGTGGTTAAAATGCTTCCATTATAGTATAATAATAAGCCTATAGTTTGAACTCTAATTTCAGTTCCTTTTGATTGGAAATGCAAATAATTAAGTTAATTCAATTTTGAGAACCAGAACTTAATTCGTCAATTATGCCATTATTTCAAAATTTAGTAGCAGTCATACTCTGAATAAAGATTGAAGGAAAATTAATATTATTTTCATATTAATTTAGTTTAATCTGATCTGACTAACAATAAAATATATATTCAGATTGAATTTCTCCTTCCAATACTTAAAAAAAAAAAAAATTAATAATTCAATTTGACTCGAACTGATAAATTACCGATATTTTTATTTTATTTTACTATATATTGAGCCGCTGAGTTAAAATTATTGAATCTACTAGCCGATCTGTTCTGGCCAGGACTCTGTTCTGGCCAGGACTAAGATCAAGATATAAAATCTTGTTGAACTGGTATATTGAAAACCAGAACAGAGGAGACTTACATTTGCACGTAAGGTGTTCGCTGTTTTGCTTAAACGAATAGCTGCGGACTAATCGCGATGAATATTTTGGTATCTACAGATTTCAATCTAACAAGAAATTTTTTGTGCCAAATAATGTTTAACTATGACAAGTTCGAGAAAATGGCGTCAATGCTTTCGACTAACAATTTCATTTTTAGTTTCGCTTTAAATTCTTTCCTAACAGTTTAGGCATAAAAAAGTTTCTAGTTAATAATATTCAGAACCAGTTAATAATATTATTACTTCCAGAGTTCTGGTAGGAACTCTTGCTTTGCATCTATAGACACAAAGCTAAGAAAAAAACTCACAGATAAAGATGCCGAATGGGAGACAGATGCACCTTCCATGGTTGGTAGAGATGGCACTTGCAGCAATTACAGGAACTCTAGCTATCAGGTCGTTTCTCTGTTCATTAAATATTATAGTAGTAAACTCATGGTTAATGGATTTAGTTTAAAGAAAGTTCTATAAAAGACTCTTGAATTAGTTGTTCATGTCCAGTGTTTCTTCAGAGCATTTATACAATTTTTCTTTTTTTTTTTTTGGGTATAAAAAATAGTAAATTAGTCATCTCTTTTTCTTGGGAACCATTAATTATCCTGGTTCTACAAATTAATTTGCAATGGTAACGTTGCTGATTATTTGGACTCATTTTTTCCAGAGAAAATTGGCCAGTGCATTAAAGGAAAAAATTAACGAGGTGATTGCTATTAAGTTGGATTTAAGTAATCTCCCCACTGCTTCGAATACATTTCATTTTGCAGATTTGGAATGTTCAGTTGGACCGAACACCTTTTATCAGGTCCAAGATTTACTAGAAGCTATAATACAAAAGTATCAATTGCAGTGCTTTGCATCTCAAAAGCCTGAATTCCAAGTTTTCTTTAATGATCAAACAATGAATTATTTCAACACTTTCTTTACCTCTCTCTCACAAGAGAGGCAGTACTTTGCAGCTGGGGTACCAGGTTCTTTCTTTGATAGATTATTTCCCATGTTCTCTCTCCATTTTGTGAATTGCTCTGTCACTCCAACGGCTGTCAAAGGTACTAGAAAAGTTGTTAGATGAGAACTCTGATGCATGGAACAAAGGAAGGGTTCACTACACAAATGCTCCAAATGAAGTCATCTATGCTTATTCATCTCAATTTGCCAAGGACAAGGAAAACTTTCTGAATGCTAGATCTAAAGAGCTTGTGACAAGGGGGATGATGTTAATAATTACAATTGCTATCCCCAATGGAATGCCTTTTTTCCCAGTTCCATAATAGCTTGCTGTTTGAAGGTATGGCATGGAGCCTTGTGGATATGGCGAAGGAGATGATAAAATATTTTGCATTTGTAATCATTTTAGCAGTTTTGACAAAATTAAGAGATAATTTTTTATTTTTTATATGAATTTGGTTGTGACTAGGAATAAAATTTGAGATCTTTCAGCTCCATAGATAATTTCAGTATTACTCAACTTAAGTCTGATTGATAATTATTAAAGGATCATTTTAAATAAAAAAGGAAACAATAAATTCATGTCTTTTGCAACTAACATTGCCATTTACACCAATCTTGATATTGCTGGGATTAATCAGTGAAGCTCGAGTAGACAGAAGTCACAGAAAGAAATGGATGTTTCAGCATTGAGAGAATGAAATTGACAGACCCAACCCCTTGGCTTAAAGGTCCTATTAATATAGAAGAATGGGTTGTTCATGTAAGAGCTGTGATGCAAGAATTGGTTAGCAAACACTTTGGAAGAGAAAATGTTGGTGAACTATTTGATCGGTTAATTAAAAAACTAACCCACCATGCTCATCAGCTGGAAGCAAAATACAGGGACAAAACTCTTCTTTCTATTCCTCTGAAGCGTAAATTATTCAGTTTCAAATCAATTTCAGGATTTCAAACCAAGTCTGAATTTTTCTTATTTTATTTTATTTGTTTTTGGTGAGAATGGTGATAAATTAATTTTACCTTTTTTTTTTCTTTTTGAGGAATATATTTACGCATTTGATAAAAGCGTAAATTGATAAAATTCTATATCTTGGACTTGTCGTGCATGTTTAACTTTTGGGCTCTCTTATTTAAAATTTAAGCCCGTAAAGATTTTACTTTCGTGTTTCAGAAGAAGCCCAAAAAGAATTTTGGAGTGTGGAGTATAAAAATTAAAATCTCTAATATCATATCATCATTGTGACTTTTATCTTTCCCTTTCTTTTTATACTGTCTGTTGGAGGCTAAATGGGCCTTGGGCTTGGGCCATATAATAGGATAATTCATTCATCTCCTCTAATCTCACCTTTTTCAGTAATTTGATTAAACTTTAATTAATAGTTGGGGGATTAGAACAAGAGATGAACCATTTCTATAGAAATGAAGAGACTGATAAAACCACATAATCAATTTCAATAATGCTGATTGAATCCAAACATTAATTTAGATGTTTAATTACTTGCTTAATAGGAAAGAGAGTTCTTAATTATCATGTTAATTTGGATAAATATTTGTATGGTGTATGCATCATGCATCAATTTCTAAACAAACTTGTTTAATTCTCATCTCTAGATGTGTATGAGGTTTGTTGATTTTAAGGAAACAATCAAACTAATTAATATACTGCAAGTGGTTGAGAAACATATATGACAGTAGTAATTTTTAAAAATATTTAACTCTATAAAGTAATTTGATATTTCATAAACAGAAAAAAAAAAATCAAATAGTATATTATTTTGATTTATATAATCAAAACCGAAGAGAATGTTGTTGGACAAACAAACACCACTAATATATAACACTGTTCACGTTCTAGCACATGCAACTCAGTGTCTAGGGAGATATATATATTTATGGCACCTAGGCTATAATTCTATACGAGGCCTAGCTATTTCATATATAGTTGGTGATTCGATGTTCATTTCTGGCCACCACTGTTTCGCACGTCAAAGCACATGCATTAACTTATGAGTGGAAACCTAGCTGTGTGTGCATGGTGGGTGTACGGACTTGTGAATTTTGAATCCAATTCCTTGGTTAAAACCTTAATACTTTTTGGTCTGTTGAATTGTAAGTCTTCACATTAGTAGCATGGAAATTCTTAAAAGAGAATGGGGTGGAAGATTTTAATTTTTCACAATTTATATTATAATATACAAAACCATACACTTAATAATTTACAGATCTTGCAAGTGGCCATAGATGAATGAAGATTCTATGCTAGCTTTTTTTCAACAATAGTACTATCATCATGAACTTTTAAATAGAATAAAATAATTGAAAAAAATGTAGACCGACGAAGGTGATATAGTATAGGTGCATAAAAAAAAAAAAAAAAACACTTGTTCTGCTGAGTCTCTTCTGGTTGGAGTTCTTCATCCCTTGCAAGTTGCAAGATTCTTTACTTGGTGATGCCAATGAAACGCCCTTTAAGTTAATCCAACTTAAGTTAATGGTCCCTTTTGTATCCATACTAGCCATGTGATGACAAATGTAATAAAAGATCGATAAATCCAGTGTCGTTTCAACGTTAATCAATTCATATTTGTTAATGCACAACTTGGAAAAATAAATTCCTAATTAGTTAATTGTATTACATCATGCTTAATAAATATATAATTTAATTTAGATTAATCGATAGTGATCAGATATCAAATAATTTAAAAATAATATATATATATATATATATATATATATATATATATATATATATATATATATATATATATATATATATATATATATATATATATATTATTGAATTAATTATAGTAATAATTA
>CANXYC013040644.1:0-50414 GCA_948193065.1 Aleurites moluccanus | reverse complement strand
ATATATAAGGATAATATACGATTTTATTAATTCAAATGGGTAATCGAGTATAATTGAAATTTCCCACATTGCTAAACCAAATTGAATTCAATTAGCTTTTGTGCTAAGCATATTCTTTTCCAATATTGTGTTCTTTTGGCGGCTGTTATTTTCAACAATAGGAACTAAATTAATGAATGAATCAACAAAATATATATATATAAAATCAAAGAAAGGTATATTCTTTTATATATAAGTTGGTCTTAGCTAGTTGGGAATTGGGATATTGCATCTTGACTATTCTTAGGGCATAAATAAAACAATTTGTGAAAGGATTGTGTCAAATGGGTATTATCCCAAATTCCCAATCTTTGTAAAGGTTTCTTTAACAAATAAATTATTTTAATTACTTTTAAATTTAATTCAACTATATATGATTGTGATCAAACAAGATGGTGAAAAGCAAGATAAGATAGTGGAGAATGTTGGCCAATACTAGAGAGTATCTAAGGAATAATTTAGTGCATAATTCCAATATAATAAAGTATTTTTCTTTTAAATTAAAGAATATGTTTTATTCCACATATATAGTGTTCACTATGGTTCCATGATATGTGACATCCAATATGCCACCATTATTTCTCCTTATCAATTAGTTATTTTTTTTCATTATCTATCTATATATATGCATATTCCACTAACTCGACTAACTCGAAAAAGGTTGAAAGTAAGATTAGGTTGAGATTGAGACTTGAAATTTTTATTTTTTAAAAGTATTATAAAATATTAATATTTGTTGGTTTAAACGATAAAAAATTTATTTATTTTTAAATATTTTAAATTTAAATTTTATAAATAGAAAAAATAAATATTATGAGAGTTTTATTTTTTTCTAGGTTCCATCTTACTCAACTATAATTAATTAAAACTCGTAACAATTTCACTGGGAAAAAGTTATACAAAATTATTTACCAATTATAATTCAACCACTTAATTGATTGAATATTATGATAAGAAGATCAAATATATAAGTGGTTAGCTCTAATCAGTAGTAGTTAAACCAACAAAAATTAAAGTTGATGGAAACCATAAAATATCATTAAACTATTATTGATTTTATGTAGAAAATGGGACTTTGATTTGAAATAATATATATGGATACCCTTCCAAAAAGTAGGAATTTATCTTGTGAATAATATTAATTGATTGTGGAGGTAATTAATTATTAATTCATATTGATAATTTGAGCTACCTATTGAATTTATTCTCTTCCCTATAACTTGATGAGGTTACTTTCATTTTGTCAAATCAATCTTATTATAAAAGTTCATATAGCTAAAATGACATGCATGATAATTGATTGATTTATACTTCTATTGTCATGTCATTTTCTTTATTTTTATTTTTATATATAATTTCTTTGGTTTCTTCAACCATTTCAAGCTAGTTGTTGTATCTGCTTTTAATGCAAGTAAATGCCAATTTACAAGAAGTTTATTTTGTTCTATTTTGTACATATATAATTAATTAGTGGGTATTTAGTTGTTGATATTACATTAATTTTACACGCAACATTAATTAAGTGGATATTAATAGCAAATAAAAATACTAATTATGGATAGGTTAGCAAGCTTATCTTCTGTGATTGATAGATAAGCTATGCTATATAATGAGAAGAAAAAAAAACTTGACACGAGTTTTATGCTATTGATTAATAAAGATTCTTAATTAAGAAGTGATTAACTTTAGTTTTATTATCCAATTAGATTAACACTTTAAGATATAAAATAGCATTAATTAAGAACTTAGTGGCTGATATTGATGGGAGGATATATATATATATACACATGATTATTAGATTATTAATCTAAATAAAATAAATCACATAAAAATATATTAGACATTTTAAATTATCAATAGCATTTTAATTCCTTGAAATATTTGATAATTTTGTATATAAAAAATTAGTGGAAGAAGAGGTAAAAATCAAAATTATGTACAGAAGAAATGAATGCTAATTAGCAATTAATTACTAAAACTTATATGTTGCATATATTTTAAGAGTAATTACAAAGGATTGATTAAGAAAAAAGACTAATTAAGAAGAAGAAATGATGATTATGGAGTATCATTCTCATCCAGAATTACCAGCAATGCCACAATAAATGCATAATCCACTTCTGGATAAACTTTAACCTTATATTTTTCCTTTCCCATGCAAAAGCTTTCTAATGTGAAGTTATGTTTTACCTGCATATATTAATTAATTGTCAAGTTAGATAAATAAAAATAAATTAAAATAGTTTTTTTTAGTAATAGAAACAAATCAAATTAGGAAAATTTTAATATATATATTTTTTAAATGCTTTCTAAGATTTTAAAACAAATTATTTTTTCTTGTATTTTTAAGAGAATGAATGTGAATGGCAAAAGTTAATTGAAAGGGTACCTCTTCCAAAAGCCTAGGGCCTTTGACCTGTATTATTTACCACATTGGATAAATAAAATATTATTAGATTTCATATTATGAAATTGAAATAACCCATTTTTTTTAAAATATAATAAAAAATTTTAAAATTAATATTTTCGGTCAAATTCAGATTATTAAGGTCACCTCTTAAAATAGTTTCATCTTATTATTAAATTAAGACAATAGTTATTAGTTAAAGAATAAAATATATTAGAATTTAGAAATTTAATATTTTAAATTATGAGACAATCTTCAAGACCACCAAAGAAAAGAAAAATAAAATCTTTGATATTAATTTTGTTTTGCCAACTTTCTGAAAATCTAAAACATAAACATATTTTCATCTTCTCTAATATTTTTTTCAATAACCAATCTGAAATAATGAGATAAAGATAAAATTACCTCTGCAAGAAGCCTATGGCCTTTGAAAACTTTGAAAGACAAAGAAGTGTAAGATCCAGAGACATGGAAATCAGGAGTTTTTTTCTTCAAGTTTGACAAGAAGACATGGAGTTCTTTTTTAATTTGAAGAGGATGGGATTGTCTTACACTAAAAAGTAAATTGTTTTCATCTGAATTTTCACCTTCATGAGCTTTCCATTTATGCCAAAATGTAAATGCCTTAAAAAAAAAATAAAGGTTTAGAAGAAATAAGAAATTGAAATTTCTGATAATAATTTATATGCAAAATAAGAAAGAATGTTTACCTTTCCGCACATTGTGAGAATTGGAAAACCAGCAGGATCACGCAAAATTCTTTTCATGTTCAAATTCCAAACACCACCATCAACTTGGAGAAGAAGATTACCACTTTGATCAAACACTTCAAATTGTGCATTAGTAAATTTTTTAATTTTCTTCTTGACAATCAATTCCATAGGGTAAGGGAAACAATACCCATCTCCAATAACACTAACTGAAGGAATTCCAAAAGTCCATCCATGAAAATCCATTAATTTATATGCTTCAAGAAACACAATAGAAGTTTTTTTCTTCTTTTTTGGTTGCCAAATGATTATTGAAGTTTATGTTTGGGAATTTTATCCCAATTTTGTATTTTGTACAATTTTGTTTTTACTAGATTTACCATTTCTTTTCCAACAAAGATTGGTAATAATATGTACATTCTGTAAATTAGTGGAGATTAGCTGTAGAGATTTTGGTAGGTTTTTTGTTCTTAATGGATCTTTTCCTGTTTTGTAACCGAAAAATTGAATGTTGGAGAGCATTTTTCGTTGTTTGTGAAAAAAATAAAATAAAAACTGATTTAAGAATACTTGTTTAAAACAGTTATTTTACATAAGATATAATTATAAAAATGAGTGAAATGAGAAATTTTTTTTTTAATAAAATTATATTTCATTATAATTATTATCATATCATATATAATAAATTATTTTTATTTTTCACTCATTTATATTTTTAGACTTAATTTATTTATTATCTAAATTTTTATTTTTTAACTATTATCATTCATATAGTCGTTAGAAAAACCAAAAAATTTAAATAAAAAGTACATATACATGGATGCTACATAAGTATGTCACAGTTACATTTACTCTTTTGCATAATTAATTAGTAATTGTGTAATAGGTTTAACTTCATATTAGGAGGGTGTTTAGATAAGAAGTTAAACGCTATAAGCTGCGTTATATTAAGATTAGGAGTTTTGTAGTTTTGGAAGTGTTTGGGTAAAAAAAAAAAACTAGATTATTTTTATTATTTAATATAAATTTTAAAAGTTGGGGAGGAAAGTTTTATAATTAACGCTCATTTTTAATAAAACTAGATTATTTTAACAAAACGTTATTTTTTACATTTTTATCCAAACATTCCCTATATCTATATTTTAATTTAAAAAAAAATCCTTAAATTTGAGTCTTTTCCTTCTCGTAAATAAAAAAGTTAGTAGTTAAATATAAAATTATCGGTCTAACAATTATTTTCCAGAATATAAATCTCAGAAAAAGCTCTATTAAGTAGCTGTAAATATTAACTCACCAAAAAAAAAAAATTTGATTTTTTTTTTTTCCATTTGCTTTACCCTTTAACCCAATTCAACTACATATATTAAAGCAGAAAAGAAAAAGAAAAAGAAAAGTGCAAGAAGTAGCTGGAAGGCTAACTTCGAAAGGACTCAATAAAGATTACTGAAATTATATTATGAAAAATTATTAAGTATATTCTTGTTATATATATAAAAATAAATTTACTAATACATATTTATATGAATTTATTTTTATATAAATATAGATT
Source organism: Aleurites moluccanus (assembly GCA_948193065.1). Lineage (NCBI taxonomy): Eukaryota > Viridiplantae > Streptophyta > Magnoliopsida > Malpighiales > Euphorbiaceae > Aleurites > Aleurites moluccanus. The sequence goes on along the minus strand of CANXYC013040644.1, from coordinate 45,709 downwards.
CGTATTACTTAATAATTTTTTCGAATATTATTTAGGAGGTATTTAATAGAGCGGTTGCTAAGGGGGTGTTTGGTAGAGTGATGGCTAAATGTGCGATTGGTATAAAAGTGCGATTGCCAAATCGCTAATCGCTAAAAGCAGCTTATAGCTGCTTATGAAATTTGCCGATTAAAGAGAAATTTTACCATAATCGGAGTTTTTAGTTGGCCAACCAAACATTACAAATTTTTTCAATTGGCGACGCGCATATTGGCAATAAGCAATTAGGGGTATTTAGTTGGCCAACCAAACAGCCCCTAAATGTGCTATTAGTGTAAAAGTGCGATTGGCGATTTGTCAATCTCTAAAAATAGTTTATAACTACTTATGAGATTTACAGATTGAAAAGAAATTTTATTATAATTAAAATTTTTAATTGGTCAACTAAATAATATAAATTTTTTTAATTGACTTCGGCAATTAAGAGTATTTAGTTGGCAATCAAATAGCCTCTTAGTTGCTAGAGTTTTGCATTTAGAGTTTTGCATTTTATATACTGGGCCTAGGCTAACTCTGCCTCAAAGTTTTGTCTTCATCAGTCCATAAGGAAAGCCTAAAAATTTTGCTTCTGGGCTTGAGTTCCATCCATTCTAGAAAAATAGGTTTTGCCCTTTTCTTCCTTATTAATCACTTATTATCTTATTTATTATACAAAATTATATAAAATAAATGCAATTTTTTTAAACATCAGCATGATACCGTGGATCAACTTTTGTCCATTTTATGAAGTTATCCTTGATTTAGTTATTATCCACATAAGACTTAATAGAGGGACTACTTGGATGAATAGTTTGTGATTTGTGTTTGACCTTAGAACTCTTAATAATTAATTAAAATTATTTAATAATTTTGTAATTAAAGTAGAAATTTAAAATATTATAATCATGCTGAAAATTAAAATTTCAAAATTATTGATATTTAGTCATCCATCTCTCTAGCTATTGGAGATCCCATTTCCTTAATAATTAACAGCTAATCTTCTTAGTTATACTCTAAAAAAAAGGTATAAATAAGAAATTTATAATTGAGCATTAAAAGAGGCGATTCAAATTTATATCAATTACTTAAATAATATACACTTATTATCACATCATGTCTCATATGCAATATGATTTATACCATAACTTAAACCTCAATAGAAAATTTAATTTAGAGTTATTTTTAATTATAATTACTATTATTATGTCTAACTAATTTTTTAAAAACAAAAAAGAGTTATCAGTACAATAAAATTTATAATAATTTTTTATGTTAGTTAAATTAATATTCGATTATTTAATATTTAAAAAGTGAGGAAGGAAATAATAATTTGAGAGTGTTTGGTATCCAATTGAAAATTAGAGGTTTGATAAATTTAAGGTTTTGTTAATAGGCAAAAATGAGTTAAGTTTAAAATAAATTGAGAAAATGGTTTGAATGTTTGGATTAATTGAATTTTTAATATTGGGATAAACAAGTATTTTTTTTAGTGTTTGAATAAAATAAATGATTAAAAAGTAAAAAAACTAAAAATACATCAAACCAATAAAATAAAAATTATTTTCTTTTTTCTTCAATTGTTATCATTAATTACTCTAATTAAAATTCATAAACTTGTATAACAAGAAATTAGTTTATGTTTGAAATTTATTTTAATGGCCGAAAAAATACTGGCGAAGACATAGTTTTATTGACATACTTAATTCCATGATTCTCTTTATAAAATTTTTACTAATTCAGACAAATATTAAACTCGCTAAAATTAATGTAACCCAAACAAAAATATTCTATAAAAATTATTAAAAAATAAAAAATTAAAAACATGTATTCAAGTATAATTCATATATTCTAATACAAAAATATAATAGAAAAACAACAAGATAAAAGTTAAAACGCAGTTGTGTTTAACAGATTTAAAAAATAAAAATAAATCAGATTTAAATTTGAGAACTCATAAAATTATAAGTCAAAGTTTCAGAAAATATAAATAAATAAACGCAAAAGAAGAAGAAAAGAAATATCAATAAAAAAAAGAAGAAAATAAATCAGAAAGTAAAAAATTTCAAAACAATTTAACACAATTTTAAGGTTTTCAAGAGAAAAAAAAAAAAAGTAAAGGAAGGATAAGCAATTTCAACAGAAAAATGGAAAATCAAGTAGTTTAGGGTTTTCAACCAAAATGACAGAGAAAAATAAGAAATCCTATTTTTTGTATTGAAAAAAAAAAGAAGAGATAAAATATGTCAATACCATAAAATAATAATTGGAGTATTTTTTCTAAAAATCATTAAAAAAACTCAGCATTCAGAAACGTATTTTGAAAAATTATTTTGAATAGCGGTTAAATTACAGCGTTTTATCTAAAAAAAATTATCCATCATAATTTTAAATAAATATCGTCATATTTTTTTAAATCATAACTGGCTTTTTTTTTTTTTTTTTTTCATTTTTCTTGACATCCCTTTATATTAGAAAGAAAAACAAATTTAAGCCATTTTGTCGGGTCAAAGTTTTAGATATTTGCTAAAACTTCTCTTGCCCTCTGCCACTGCCACTGCCACTTCGTATACCATGAAAAATCTAAACCCTTCATACTTCAAAAATCTTCACAAGGTTTATCAAATTTTCTCACAGAATAAGCCACCATTAAAACCAGATAACAAAATTACTAAACACCCACAAAAGCTTCAGTAAGGATAAAAAAGAGAAACGTCCCAAAATCTTGAAAAAGAAAAGACATTTACTTGTATTATATGGGGAAGTTGCTTCCTTCCACCGGGAAACTTCAAGAACTCGCAAAAATAGTCTCTTCCCACAAACCAAAACACAAAAAGACTGTACCTTTAATTCCTTTAAAGCCCAGAGAGGTCCGGGTTGATTCAGAGCCACTCAAGCTCAAGAAGATGGAAGAGAGCTCGCTCTGTGTTGATGGCCAGATTCGGGTGCCGCTTTCTGAGGTAGTCTCGGATTGTGTGAAACGGTGGTTTCTGGATACACTTAAGGAGGCTAAGGCTGGTGATATTGCCATGCAAATCCTTGTGGGTCAGATGTATTGCAATGGCTATGGTGTTCCTAAAGATGCTCAAAAGGTTTAAACTTTTTTTTATTCTATTTGTGTTGTTTTTCGTTTTTGTATTGTTTTTAGGATTCTGAATTCGTTTTGCTTTGTTGGGTTTAAATTTTTCATATTGTAGATTTTCCATTTTCAAGGTTTATTAATAAAAACTTTGAAATATTGAAGTTTTGGATTGCTACAATCCACATTGTTTTGGTTCCAGAGAAGAGAAAACCCAGTTCAATTTAGGCCAATTGGTGTTTGGCTAGAAGTCTTATTTTCCGTTTCTACCCCTACCCCCGCGCTCCATCTCTTCTACTTCCTGCCTAAATTGGCAAGAGAAAGGAAGATTAAATTTTTAAGTGGTGTTTGGTCTATATTGTAATTCCCCCTAGAAAAAAGAAGACTCATTTAAGTTTGGCAATTGTATAGAGATGAGTTTTCTGTTAGTTTGATTGTACGTAAGAGAACTCTAGAATAAAAAAAATTTGGTCCCTTATTGTTACAGAACAAGGGCATTGATCCCTTATTGTTGCATAATATTGTAGTTTTGATCTATTAGTATCTTTTTCAAGAGTCAAGACTAAAGGACCGTTAGTTAATATTTCTCTTCATGGAAGAGGTTTTCAGTATGTTTAATATAATAAAATAACAATCTTTGTCCCCTCTTTTATTGTTTATTGGACATTTTTTGTCATGTGTTTGCAATTCTGAAAGTTGTTCATTTACTTGTGTGTAAGGGTCGTGGCTGGATTAGCAGAGCTTCAAAGAGTCGAGCTTCAGCATGGAAAGTGAGTGATAAACGTCCAGGTATACACATTCTCCTTCTATTGGTCTGATCCTTGATTATTGGTCTGTTCATTAATTAATTTTGGCTTCATTTCCAATAGGTTATAATGCAAGCGACTCAGATTCAGATGAAGAGAAGGGTGATGATGCAAATAAGATCAGATAGTTATTCTTTCGAAATAACAAATGAGAATCAGAGGTGAACTTCTATTATTCTTGTTGTTCATTTACTAATGGCTTTTAATTGATTCTGGTTCCTTCTTGTTTGATGTGGCAGTACTAGAACTCATTTTTTAGTGTGATTTGGCATAATAAAATTATTTGTGGAATCATGCTCTAAATCATTAAGTTCTAAATCTTATTGCATGCCAAATAGACTAGTCTGTTTTCAGACTTCAGCAAAAGCTATTGAAATGCAGTTTTTTCACTCATATTGGATGTTAAGTCTCAGAATTGCTATGTTTCTTCACTTTTGGCTTTTAAAACCATGCGTTAATTTCCCCTCCCCCTGTGTCTTTTCTGTTTATGTGATTGTAGTTAATTGAAAGTTTTATTTTTGTTGTAATTAATTGAAACTTGCTTTTATTTACTTTTTAAGATACCAATTGAACCTTAGATTTTTCCCCTGCGAACTATCTGCCTATTGCATCATTATCTTCTCTTTAGAATTGACTGTGGTTCTACTTTCTTAATCTTAACTTAAAACTATTAAGTGGTGATTGATTATTTTACCTACTTTCACCTTCTTTGTGACTGTCTTTCACATTTTGTCACATTGCTATTCCAACTCATAAAATAAAAAAAATAAAAAAAAAAGAAGATAAATTAAACAAGTAAAAAGAAGAGGAGTGGAAGAAAGAGAAATAATTGAGAGGTATACTCCAAAAGGAACTTATATATTTCCATTTTTTTTTTGCTTTCTTTTAAAAAGAGTTTTCTTAGATTTGCTCATTCCTCATGATAGGAAACTTGCATTCACCTTTTGATGGTTTATCTTAGATGCATCAATTCATAATAAAGAGACTTGCGTCAATGCGTTCCTTCAAAAGTGTTGGGTGATTTTGTACTGCTGACTTTAGAAACATGGCTATAATTGCCTAGTGTGATTTTGTGGTGTCACTTTATTTTCCTTATTGGCTGATTGCAATACATGTAGAACAGAATATTATAAATTCTAATGAGCTTCGAATGATGAAATATCATAATGCTTCTCACTTGGCACTGCCCTTCCATCATGTACTGAACTGTGTATTGTCTTCTGCAGCACATTTTTCACACCTTCACGCTTCACAACAATCCAGAGGCTGATATATATTTTGGTTTCTAAAAACTATTTGATTTAGTTATGCATTTTTTAAACACTAGATTTATTGAGGTTCTGTAATTTAATTACAAATTGATGTTCTGATCCTAATTGTCTCTCTCTGATTTTATGGATGACCACTGTGTTGAATAAGCGATATAATTTGCGTACTTCATGTTGATTGTCTAAGTTCTACAATCATTCCACAGATACATCTTGCTTTGAATAATCATAGAGAGATATTTACATGGAAAGTACATTATATCGTTACCTTGTATTCTTGCAAAGATGATAAGTTAGTCATTGCAGTCTCAATAATTCTTGGTAGATTTTTTATACACAATTAATTACAACAGCATAAATGAGATTGGCTTGCAATCTGCAGGCAGAGCTTGTAATACATTTCCCTTGTTTTCTCTGTTCTGGCAGTCTCTGATCTTGAGTATAACTTGTAGCTCATTATATCTCTGGTTTTAGTTGTCTGCTTAGTATGATTCAGGGCAAACAAGTCGCACATGACTAGCTGGTCAATTTGGGAAAATGCCATCTACCTTCTCTTCCAATCCCACGGCTTTCCAGGGTTCGACGAAGCCCATAAGCCTACACGCTTTGCTCGAGCCTCTTTCTCCCACTAATTCGATCAAAATTAAATTAGGAAGATTTAGACTTTACCCAAGGACGTGCAAGAATGAGCAAGGCATCATGTTTACTTACCGTGGCCAGTTCAAAGCGTTGGTCATAAGCAGTAATGCAGCATAATGCCATGCACACACCTTCTTAAGCATTACTTCCTATTGCACAGAAGATTGTTTAGTTCTTACAGGCTCAATTCAGTCATAAAGAGATCAATTAAAGTAAAAGGGAGGTACCTGTGCAAATATACCATTGCAATATACATCACCAACACAGCGACCATAGCGATCTTCGTCATAGACAAAGATCCTTGGACACTTGCCCTGCACAAGCTTAACCAGTTCCTCCTTTGATTCTTTCACATATGGCATTGAACTCTCCGGTGCATCAATTCCCCTATATTCTTTCCAATCAAATGACCATTAATCTATAGTGTGATACATCAAGATTTTGGAATGAATGATTCTTGCAAGGAGTAGATGTTACCTTAGTCGAATTCGATACTTTCGAGCAAGAATTTCCTCATTTTGAACATTAATTACTCTGCAGAAAGAATTGAATCACAAATCGATTACTTTTAACATAATTCTTATAATGGTAGATAGAAAACCAACCGATATCCAGAATCAACAATTTTCTTCTGCCTTCTCATATTCTGCGCGCGGCGCGGCTTCGATCTTTGAACAGCTGCCATTTGAACATCCCTTGGAACACAGGACGACTCCCTTGGGTCAGCAGTGCTAACATAAACAGATATGGTGCCTCCATCGGGTACAGCTTTAGCATCCACCTGAATAATCCAATCAAATACATTATCAAACCAAACAAACTCATCTTCAAGATAATCGTAAAACTTGGATTTTGAGAGGATGTTGTTATAACTGGTAGAGTCTGCAACTCAAACTTCGCTCCCTCAGGCAATGATGTTGGTACACCAGAAGAAAGTTCAACAAGAGTGTGAGGAAGAGGGAGATCATAGAAAGCCAACAAACCCTATAAAAACAAAACAAGAAACAATTTTTGTTGCATTAAAATATATTATAATCATCTGAAGATAAAATTCCAATGCTGTAATGGGTTTCAGTTCATGCCTCAACATCTTTCTTTTGATGTCTTTTCAAAGTCCGAATTACAAGCCTAGCAGCTTCTTCTGGTGTTTTTTGTGGGGGGTTTTGCTTCTCTCCATTTCTCTAATAACTTTCTGTACCTTTTATTGATTCATTCAAATAGACGAAAGTGAAATTTTTTAGAAAATCCCAGTTTAAAATTATAAAACATCTATTAGCTTTAACAGATTGTTTTAAATATTACCAATTAGCTTGAGCCTTCTTGCAAGAGATCACATGTTAACTTAGCTCTTCTGGAACCTATACAAACAAAACCCACAAAAAGAATTTTATTTAACTTCAATTTAAAACTAATAATAACTTCGTATTAGCTGAAAAACTTGCTTAATTACTCAGATTTGACCATAGTCAAAATTACATAAAATCAACCAAAAAATTCAAATTTAAGCTCAAATATAACCAAGAAACAACAGAGTGAAAAAAAAAAAGAAGACCTGGAAGGTGAGGTGATCTCAAAGTGAAATAAACCACGGGCAAAAGCTGAAACACCGACGGTGGCTGGAGAAACGCCATGAGGTCCCAAAGAATCAGTCCCCAGCTGCAGTGGGCTTGCAACAATGTCCGTAAAGGAATCTCAAGGCATTTCCCATGTTGGGATTTGCTAAATGTGATATTTATAAAGATGGGAAATTGAGGATCAGAGGAAGCTCAAACACCAAAGGAAAAAACATTTTCTGTTTGGGTTTAGGACAAGAAAAGAGAAGAAAATTGGGAGAGAAGTGGTTTTGGCAAGGAAACGTGGAATCGCAAGGAAGAAGACATGTGTATTATAATATATTTTTAGCTGTCCAAATAATTTTTATTTAGTATAAAAAATATATTAATAGATTCATTATATCAAATACTATTAAAATATAATTATTTAAAAAATTTTATAAAAATTTTTAAATAGCTAAAATGAGATACATGAAAAATTGTTATGTAAAAATATACAATGTGCATACAGTATATTATATATCTATAATACAATATAATGACATATAGAAAGTTCCTTGGGATTGAATCATTAAATTTTTTGCATAAAAAGATAATTATTAGTATTATAAACTGGTATTTAATTTAATAATTATATTATATTATATTAAGAAATAAATATAAAATTTAAATTCTAAATTTTAAATTATGTCTGTAATATTTAAATTGAAAAGGATCAATTCGTATTTTCTGTCTTATTTAATATCACATCTCCTATTTTATGTATCTTTTAGTATATTGTATTTTTTTTTTATAAATATTTTGACAGTTAATATTTTTTATTAATGATGTGGCAAATATATAAATATATAAAACATGAGTGGGACGAAAAATTCAGATTGAAAAGGGATAGCTAATTGTCCCACTATACATCTAGTATTTTGTTAAAGAAAATCGTTTTTCTTTGCTCTTTAGTCTTTTTAATTGTCTCAAGTTTTTGAAGTGGGTGTACTATTCATGTTCTTAGATTTATATCTCAATGGGTAAATCATAAAAGAATTTTATTTCCGCTGCAAATTCTCTAATTTCAATATGATCTTTTAAAAATTATGTAATCAAACATGCATTCATCTTAATCTTTGGCATTAGAATACAAACTTTGTTTTTTCAGAAAAATTTTCTAAGTATTATACAGAATACTATCCGCTAAGTGCTTCCTTCATTCTTCCACTGTCCTTGGTTGCGTTAATTACTGCTGAATATTTGCTTGGTGCATGTTAGGATTTGATTACTTCAAGTGAGATACAAGAAACAAGTAATTTGGATGTCAACAAAAGCAATGAAAGGCCTGAAGCCTTATATGATTGGATTACCAACCTAAACTTATATGGATTTGGCCCTCATTACAGCAATTCTGCAAAAATCAACGCCCAACCTAAAGGGAAAAAGCTGTCTGCTTGGGAACCTGAATGATGAATCTTATACCCGGCTAGAGACTAAATATTTAAGTTAATTGAATCTTACATATACTATGCCCCCAAATCACTTAAAGAGGAGAGGAGATGAAAGGAGATTGCCATAGTTTAAACATAATCTCATGCGTTATGAGAAAACTAGACATTCTATTACTAAAGCATCAAACTAACAATAATCTCGTATATTTAGTAAATTTGATTTGGCTGAAATTCGGATTCAAAATCTTTTAATCTTGAAATTTTGAGTTTTAATCTTGAAAATGACTACTACCATTGAATTAAAAGTTGATTGGTCAAAACCTCCTTTATCACGAGACAGATGGCCCCAATTCACTTTGGACAGAAGAAATGATGCTCAACGTTCCAGAAAAAACAAGTTAAAAAGGAATGTTCACTCCTTCTAAAAGTCAATTTTTTAGCACCTATAATTGAAGAGGAACTGGACCTTTCTATTAGACAATTACTGTACAGCACTAATTGGTCAGGAGATGCCCTGCTACTGTCTAAAGAGACCAACGTATTCATAATTGAATGGGTCAAAAAAATTGATGAAGATAGAAAATTAAAAAATTAAAAATTCAATCAGATTGTATTAATTAAATTGAAATAAAATTAAAAATAATTAAATTTAATATTATATAATAAAAATATATATATATTACTATATAATAGAAAAATAATCCAATTAAATTTAAAATAATAATATAATAATAGTTAGTTATTATAAAAATAAAAATTATTATAATTAATTTTACATAAAATTATAAAAAATGTTTTTTTATATCATATATTATTATATGAAAAAAATTCAACACATGCATTATACTAATTGTCTTCTAACTTTTTAATATTTAAATAATTTTATCATAAAAAAAATTTAATAAGAGTTAAATTATAATTAAATTAAATATGTAATAAATATAAGATATACTATAATTATATTACATATTAAAAATATGATAAATAAAATATATTTATATAAAATAAATAAATTAATATACATTAGTTGATAAATATATTAAATAATAATTAAGATAAAATTTCAAATAATATATATATATATAAATTAATGGGTTGAATTATCTTAAAAAATTAAGAGTATAATTTATTTATTAATTAAATTATCTGATAATTATAAATATTAAATTTGAGAAATTATTAATAAAATTTATCTTTAATACAATGGAAAGAATCATAAATTTTTTTTTGAAAGATTTAGGGTTTAAATTTTTTGAAGTATAAAAATTTATTAAAAATATTTATTTTAATTAAAAATTAAAAATTAAAAAATAATCCGTCCAAATTGAAAAACTGACGGATTCACCGGTTTTATAGTCAATTTTTATAGAGCGGGAAAAGAAAGTGGACCAAACCGGCAGCAATACCAGTATTTGGCAGATTCAGTCCGGTTTTAATATCACTGAAAGAGAGTCAGCCAATTTTACCTTAAAAGCATAAAAACTAACACCTTTATTTCAGTTCAGTTTCCAGAACCTGTATGCTGATGTATACATGCACTAAGAAAAACTGACTCAGGTCTATCTTGCCAGCTGCAGCCATTAATCCTTTAATCAAATCGCCTTAGTTGGCAGATTTTAGAACTCATAGTGAGGAGATTTATTCTTCAATATCTCAACAAAGTCGATCCATTATAAGGGCCGCACAAACAATCCATTGCAAGGCCTAGAGGAAGATCGTATAATTTATGCAGCTAATGAAAATTATTTTCACAAGTCATCATAACTCGAATCAATGATCTTTTCTTCGGGCAACATTATCATTATATATCAGGATGACAAATATGAAGGAATCAAACCAAAAAGAAAAAACTTAGTGTGAAACGGAAAGCTTTTCAACAAAAGTGATATTACCATTATCAAGTAAAGAATCCAGTGCTTCTCTCTCTAACCCCTCACCCTTGTATATTTACATGCTTCAACTCACTCTACCAAAAACATTAACTTGGTTTCTAGCTACTTGGTGGGCCAGTGTTCAATCTTCACTCCAGTTTCACAAACTCCCAGTTTCGATCAATCAGAATGACTAATGCAAGTACTTAATGCAATCTTTTAATACTCTTTTTGACTGATTTTGAAGCTAAATTTGATGTTTCAATTTGGGAACAGGTGGTGGAACTAAAAGTGGGATTACATTGTGAGGAATGCATCAAGAAAATCTTGAAAGCTATCAAGAAAATACAAGGTAAATATTAAATGATGAGATATTTATATTCAAGTTACTAATCTTTCTAATCTCTATATGAATTTAAGATTGATTTTAATAAATAAATGCAGATATTGAAACATATAATGTGGATATTAAGCTCAATAAGGTCATAGTGACTGGCAATGTTACAACAGAAGAGGTAATTAGAGTCATTCAAAAGATTGGTAAGACGGCAACTAGTTGGGAGGAAGATCCATCAAATTCCTAAACTTATGAAAGCTCTATAAGATGTTAACTATGTAGTGAAATCACATCAAAGATTATCAGATCTGGCCATGGAGATTTCAGCTTAACATGGATAGCAGAACAGAGGTCAAAGCCAATTAGACAAATTTGTGCTTCAATTTCTACAAGATTGAATAGAAAAAGTTGTGTAAAGCTATTGCCTTCATTGCCTACTCTTATAATAGTAACTATCAAGAATCTTCAACTCTACCTTCTTTTTGCATCAAATCTGAACAATTCATCATCAAGCTCAATTTTGTTTTTCTGTTGGTAAAATATTTAATACCCTTTATTATTCATGAAATAAAAAGTTGAAAGCTTACAAGTTGCTACAGCATAGCATGAAATTAAACCCATAAAAACAAACTAGTAAAAGTGAAACTCGAGTCTTGCATATGTACAAGAAATACAAAGGGAAACCCAACTTTGTCATGCATTCTACCTCGGCTGCTGAATCGTTCGTGGACTCACTCTCACATTCATAATCCTGGGTGTCTTCTCCACATACCTCGGAGCCTGAGGAAGCTGAGCTCGATCCTTTTGCCATTTCATCATACCCATTTTTACTAAATCTCTGTTATGCTCCTTCTCCTCCTCCACCTCCTCTGCAATAAAATCAAGAAAGACAGAGTTAGAGAGTTGAATCGCTGAATCAGATAAATGATTCAAAAGAATACAAAGAAATTACAAAAATTAATCCGTTCTATTACGTTTGTTAAAGTAAGTATGATCAACATAGTCGTCAAAGAACAGAGAATCAAGGTCGTCGGGGAGAGCAGAGTCGTAGATATCGCTGACAAGAGGGTCAATTTGGGGATCATGGTAGCGTTCTTGAAGCCAGTAATCGCGGAACCATGGAGAGGAGTGGACAAGGGCCCACCACTGATCGGAGAAATCTTCCACCGTACGATAAGCTAATGGAACGAACAATGGAGCGTTGGGATTGAGTGTTGATGTGAGAGAAATTACATCCATTGCCACTTGAAAAATCAGATTGTTGAAATCAGAGTTCAGAGAGAAAGAGAGGTAGAAAATGAGTTGATAAGGATGATAAGAACATTATCCACACTATTGTTTTCTTCAATAAATAGTACTAGAGTTTTAAAAATGACCTTGATATCATAAATATATTACAGAAATGACACAATTCTTTTCATATAAAAAATAAACTTCAATCATTATCATAATTTCATAATTAATGATTAGGTAATAAATCCAATTTTTTAGGTCTTTAAAGACAATTTTTTTTTTAAGTTTAAAATAATATTTATTTATTTTTATATTATTTAATTAAAATATAATAATTTAATTTAAAATAAAATTAAAAATATAAAATTAAATAAATTATTTTAAATTTAATTAATAAATACATACAAAACTTTAACGGAAATATAAAAAACGGATAGAATACATAATTTGTTTTACTAAATGAGATTTTTATTGAAAAAAAAAAAAATAAACACAGACAAACCCAAATAAATAAATAAAAATCTAAAAATTGGTGAGTGTGAAAAGGGGCCCACCAGCTACTGCTGCACCTGGTTTTAGAGAGTACACTGTATTTTGTATTATTATTAATTAATGAAGGATTAGAACTTCCACGTTTAAAGTGGTAAAGTTTTTGTCTTTTGTGTCCAAAACAGATAACACGTCATAGTTCCAATCCTTAACTCTGACGTGTCTCTTAGTTCATTGTGCAAAGCACATGATACAGTGAAGATACAGTAAAATATCTGTAAATTAAGACTATAAATTAATAATTGGATTTATTATTATTTTTCTTTTATATAATAATTTAATATATTAATTTTTTTCTAAAATTTTAAAAATAAATTAAATTACCCATAACTCTCTCTTTTTAGATTTTATGACTCAATTTTATATCTCGCATTCTTAATTTCGTTTATTGTGTGAAAGAAGATTGGCAAAAGTAAATTCAGTTTATTTTTTTTATTTTTCGAATTGATTCATTGATAAAAATTTGCTCGATTTCTCTTTTTTTCCATTATTTTTTCTTAATTAACTGATAAAATTGTATGTACTTTTTATTAGTAAATGTAAATGAAAATTATTGATGATTAAATCATATGATGTCCAACACCATTGCTTTCATTTTGAAATAATTTTATTAAATTTATGTGTTTCCAGTTATTCAAGGAGAAAGGTAAGATTTTGTTGAAAGTTGAAAAGGAAAAAAAAAAAAGTTTAAATTTTATTAAGGGCATTTATTTTTTTAAATTGTGTTTGTCGACTGAATTTGCTTTGATTAAAGGAAAATTTAAGTAAAATTAAATGAAAAAATATTAATATAATGAGTTATTCGTTAAATGGAAGTAAGTATATTTTTAAAAATTTAAAAAAATTAATGTATTTGGATATTTTATGAAAAAAAAATAATAATTAACCTCTAATAATTTTTTATTGTTTTAATTTGAAATAATGGAACAAATTAATAATTTCAATATATTAATAAGATAATATTTTTATAAAAATTATTTTATAGTTATATAATATCATTTATATTATAAATTAATAATTTATTAATATTATACATATAATAGATTATAATATCTATTTTATTAAAATATAATTTTAAAGATTATTTAAAATCTAAGTATTTTTATTCATTTATTTTTTATTCACTTCATTTAATTCATATTCAACTCATCATATTTTTTTATTATTTAATTCATATTTTATTGATCATATTTTTTTTTTCATTTCAATTAATTATATATATTTTTTATCCATTTTAATTAATTTATATTTAATTGATGACATATTTTTTTATTTAATTCATATTGAACTAATTATAAGATTGAAAAAATACAATAAATATTTAATGAATTAAATATATATTTATTGAATTATAAATATTCTCTTTAAATTAATAAATTATTAATTTATTGATTAACTAATCTTTATTTTAATTAATAAAATTTATAAATTTCAACGATATTAATTTATAAAAATTAAAATTATTATACACATAAAATTAAAAATTTCAACACTTAACCTTTTAATTTATTTAATAATAATTTTAAAATATTAATTAAATATAATGAATGATATATTTCATACTTAAAATTCAACATTTAAATTTTTAATACTTTACTAAATTACGAGGATATGATATTAATTTATCATAATTTGTCATAATTAAAGGGATGTGGAAATAAAATTGAATAAATAAATAGGTTAAAAAGTTTCAAATTAGTATATGTGAATAAGTTAATAAATTGAAAAAAATTATCATATAATTTTTAAAAAAAAATATTATTTTGTAATGATTTGTTTTATGAATTAATAAATTTCAAAAATTTAAATTTCGCAATATAGATTTGAATATTGACTTTTGCTATTAAAAAAATGAGCATGTTAATGTGTAGTTCACATTAATTAGAATTTAAAATAAAATAAATTTAAACATACATTATGTTAATGTGTAGTCATATTTGCTAATATATAAACATCTATTCAATAACAAAAAAAAATATAGAGTAAAAAAAAATATTAATATTTTTTTATTAAAAAAAAATAAAAGAGTCATATTATTTAAAATATTTTATTACTTATTAAATATATATATATATAAGCTAAATTTTTATCTTTAGTGTAAATAAATATTTTCATTGTAAAAAATTTTAAAATTTTTTACTATGATGATTTAAAAATAAAAATAATTTTATAAATATAACTTAATAATAAATATATATTACGAATATTATATTTATTTCCCTTTCCAACACTAAAAAATCTTCATAAACAAAAAGTCACACTTATACCTTTAATACCTTATTGTATCCGATCTCTAATTATCGAAGTAACGAATATAAGTTCGACAAAGTGGGCAATGCCTCTTCCTAAGGAGCCATTGATTGATACAAAAATCATGGTATAAATGTTTGCACCCTGCAAGAACCCTATACTTGTCTCTTTTCTTGATTTCTTCCAAACATATTGGACAATTTTCACCACTTTTATAGGTAATTCTTCTTCTTGCAGCGACACCAACAACAACGGTGGAGCCTCCACTGCGATTTTGCGTTTGTTGAGAATTTTGGTGTTGAATTTGAAGGCCACAGCATGCATTGTAAAGGGTATAGGCGAGCAATATAGATGGCAATAACAATGAAACTAAAACTACAAACCCCATTTGAATTGTGAATAGGGAGAAAGCTAAGATTAATTATTATATATATTATTGAGAGTAGTTAGTATCATAATAGAAATCGAAATACAAATCCAAGATTTTAAGGTTAGAAAAAAATAACGATTTTAGTCCTTATGTAAATAGGTTAGATTTGCATCAAAGAAAATATAAACTTAATTTTTATTTTTTTAATTCATGAAATATTAAATGAGTCGAAATAATTTCAATTTATATCATTTCATTTCATTCCTAGGAGAAGCAAACATATATGACTACTCATCATCTAGCTAAAATTTCTTTTTCTATTCTATTTGAAGAATTGATTTGGATAGATGACCTTAGAAACTTTATTAAGAAAAGATTAATGAAATATGGGTAAAATATTATTTAGTTAATGAGATTTAGTAAAAATAACATTTGTGTCTCTGTATTTTCATAAAGTAATTATTAGGGTTCCTCAAGTTTGATTCCGTTACAACAATTGATTTTCCGTCGTTTTTTCAAATTTTTTGTTAAAAAAATTAAAAATTAAATAAAAATAAATTATTTTCTCAAAATACCTTAATTTTCAACATTTATATTTTTTTCCTTCATTTTCTTTCATTTTCTTCCCATTTTCCTTTGTAAAAAACTCATATTCATATATTTTCTTATTTTTTCTTTATATTGTACTGATTTTTTTTCTTTTTTCATGCTTAATTAATTAATTAATTAATTGTGTAAATTTTGGGTTTATTGAAATTAAAAAAAGTAAAATTTATATATGAGTTTTGTGATTAGTAAAATTATGTGAAAAAATAAAAGTTTGATTGTGAAGAAAAGTGAAAAAAATTTGAGTTAAGTTTTAATAGAATGGCATTAAAAAAAAAGAAAATTTGATGAAAAATTAGGAATATTTTCATCTTTTTAATTATATTTATCGACCAAATAGACGGTAGGACTAATAGTTGTGACAAAATTAAACATTAATGACCCAATAGCTACTTTCTAAAAATGCAGGGATTCAAATATTAATTTTACTAAATTTCAGATTAAATAATATTTTACCTATAAAATATTCTTAATTTCACTTTTTCTCTTAAAAAAAAAAAAAAAATTCGAGACCGAGTGATCAAGTCATTCTAGCAAAAATTAACTTACAAAAAAAAAAATTTCACTTATCGGTCTAAATCTGTCTCAAATGTTTAGTATTCTGTTATTGTTATTTTTTTTATATATCTTGATTAATTTTTAATTCTCGGATGATTCAATATTTATTTAATTTTTAATTCATTCAAAATTAATTTTTTAGTTTTATCTCAAAAACAAACCATAGATTTATGGTTTAAATTTTACAGGTTTCATTTAATTTATATATAAGAATTACTAAATAAGTATATGCGTATTTTTCTCTAGAAATAAAATTTAAAATCATAAATAACAATATTACCTAACGCAGTTTAAATTTAGTTATTAATGATTTCTATTATGAGTCGGAATCCCAGAAATATTTTAAAAAAACAAAAATCATAACATCTTGCAATTACTTCTTAATTAAACCTGAAAACCAAATTCTTAAAGTTACTAAAAGGGTGAAATCGCCACCAAAATTTATTTCAAAATAAATAAAAACAGAAATCACATTCCATTTATTTTCTTTGATATCATTCTTGAATTTATTGTTTGGCTCTCTTATTATGTCCTTCTTGTACATATATTCTTTGCATTAATTCTTGAAGAAAAATGGATCCCTCACAATGTATTGTGAATGTAAGTGCACAATGTTTTGATCATGTTAAGAGTTTTTTCTGATGGCATATGGAATGTAAAAGATGGAGAAAGTATTCTTCAACATCCGTTCATTCGTTTAGAAACACAATTATTTTTTATGGTTACTATTGCTCGTAATTTTTCACTTTTTCTTGAAACGTTTTAATCTTCCTCGATTCATCTCTGATGTTCTGATACAATATATCATTCATTCTTTTTATTATTATAATTTTATCAATTAATAAAAGTCGATATCTGAGGTCAAATCTCCTTCTTCTTAATCCTAATTAATAAGAATAACTGATATTTTGTAATTTCTACAGGAAGGTATAATCTTGGGACCAACATTTATGGAGAGTTTCTTTCCTCATGCATCAGAATTATTATTTCCTCCATAACCTAATGATGGGATCATTATTAAAGATTGGATTTGTTTTATTCATATTTCTGACAGTAGTAAGGGCAGATCTAAGCTTGATAAACAAAGCAGGGAAAAAGATTATAGTTATTGGGATTCTTTTATTTGCATTACCTTGTACAATGTCACAAACAATAAATGTAAGATTTGATCTCAATATACGATTGACAAAGGCAATGATTGGTGCAAGAATCATCAATGCAAATTTGCATTTCGATTGCTTTGCATTTTCAGAGTTTATTGATTTGGTGGTTTATTAGAACAACTCCTGAAGGAAAACCCATTAAAGATCTTTACAGCAATTTGATTGTAGTAATATAATTTCTTCATTACTAGATGATATGTTTGGTCTGGGTTTTCTATTAGGCCCATTATCATTGGGCTTGGTGATCCCTGCAGGTCCTCCATTAGCAGTAGACCTTGTTTCAAAGCTTGATACTATTGTTTCAGGTTTACTTGTTCCACTGTTGTACACATTTTGTGGATCCAAATTTAACTTTTGGGCTCTTCTTGCCAATTTTAGTGTTGCTCTCAATTTTCAAATGGCTATCATTGGCTTTGCTATCAAGTTTGTTGTGCATTTTACAAGTAATTATCAAGATTTTCAAGAAAATAGTTGGGAAGATAATCTTGATAATCAATCTTTAAGTGTTATGAAACAAGAAATGTCAAAAAATAGTGACATAAATTTTGTTGAAGAGACAGTAAGATATGGATTGTATACGGTAACTATTGTTCAATCAATGATAGGAAATTTTGATCTTATAATTGTAGGGCGTCGCCATGAAACTAAACAAGCACAGTGGGTTGAGTTACCAGAGTTAGAGCCTATAGGTGATCAACTTGCTTCTTCAGATCCTAATCATCAAGTTTCAATCTGAGTTATGCAACAACGAATCTTGAAACCAAGTCATAGTAGTGTTTTAAATTATTTGTAATTGGGAAGTTGTAATTCATTAATGCAAGCACAAAAAAAAAAATACTTAATTTTTTCTTTTTGTACATGGGAAAGGCAAAGCACTTAATGCATTGATTTTGGTCAAAAGTTCAAAAATAGATTTGTATATAATAATTCAATTGCATTGAACTAATCGGATGAAAATAAAATAGTTCTATTTGGTTAGTTTATTTTATTTTCAACCTTTATTGGGTTATTATTATTATTTTTAAAGTAATTAACAAGGAAACAATATTGAGGTCCAAAATAATTAACTAAAAAATAAGGCTTAATAAATAAATTGATTATATGTTTTTATAATTATATCCTTTTTATTTTTTTTGTGTCAATTTTATACTCCAATTTCAAATTTTAGGTGTAATTGAATTTTAGAACCCATTTGCAGTGGATTTGCTTGACATATATATAACTTTCAGTTTTTGCTAAAATATGAGTCATAAATTAATTTAAATGGGATCATTTATTCAATTATAATCCGTGAATATATATATATATATAAAAGAATAGAGCCCATTATATACAATAATTTGGAATTAAAACTTTCAAATTACTATCAAAATTTGGAATAAACTAATAAAATGTAATTGTAGTCTAATTACATCATATTGAATGTTAGGTACTTTTTTAAAGGATTGAAAAGAAATTAAGGATTAGTTTAGGTTACTAGGGCTACAAAATTTTCAAATTTGAATATGTTTCTAACTATTTTAACTCAATATACAAAATTGACCTTAAATTTTTTTTTTTTAATTTTAATAGTATCATTATTACTAGATTTTGATAATTTTTTAACATGATAATTAAGTGATAAACAAATAAAATTTTTATAATATGGTATTTTTTTTTCTATATGGAATGTTATATTGTATTTTTTTTTTAATAAATATTATATTGTATTTATACAACTAAAATAAACTATCTTAATTTTCTTTTGTTATATTTATAAAGAGAGAAATAACAACCTTATTGATGAAATGAAATTAACTAAATTTTATCAATAATTAATTAACATCTAATGCAAGTAGTTGCTATCAAATTCCTAACTTTGTTATTCTAAAAATATCATCATTATCAGTCTAATAACAACTACACATATATATATATATAAGTTGAAGAGAAAAAAAAAGTGTGGGTTTGGAGGTAACCAACAAAATAAAGCTCTAAATTTAGAAGCAAATTAATGATTTCACTTATGAATTGGAATCCACAAACTGTTGTTTAAACCATATACTTGTAAAAAGGGATAAATGGCTTACAAAATTTATGCCAACTTTGTTGCTTAAAATAAAATAAAAAATAAAAAAAAAAACATTTTGTTCCATTTTTCCCACATTGATATCATTTCTAAATTCATCTTCGTATTGTCCTTTCAATTCAACACATTAATTCATCTTGTACATTCTTGAATAATATTAGAGTTCAAGCATTCTTGAATAATATTAGAGTTCAAGAAAAATAATGGATACTTATAATTCCATTGTAAATGTAAGCGCAAAATGTTTTGATTATGTTTCAATTTCATCCGATGGCATTTGGAATATAAAATATGGGGAAAGTCTTCTTCAACATTCTTTTATTCGATTTCAAATTCAATTACTTCTGATGATATCTATCGGTCATATTTTTCATTATTTCTTGAAACATTTTGATTTTCCTCGACTCACTTCAGATGTTCTGGTAATATGTTATTTATTCATTGAATTTCATAATACAATATATACTTTTCTATTTTGCTTTCTTCTTTTTTGACATTTTTTTAAAGCTTTTGTTGATATTAGCAATTATTTGTAAGCGTATTAATTAAAATAACCTCAATTGAAGATGATGATTATGATAATTAATTTTCATTTTTACAGGCTGGTATAATCTTGGGACCGACAATTTTTGAACGATACTTTCCTCATGCTTCAGAACTATTGTTTCCGCCAGTTCCAAATCAAGTAATTGGTTCATTATTAAAGATTGGATATGTTTTATTCACATTCTTGACAACAGTGAGAATGGATACAACCATAATAAGAAAATCAGGGAATAGAAATGTTATACTTGGACTTCTCTTATTTGCATTTCCTTTTACTATGTCACAAACTTTAGAGGCCAAGTTTGATGCAAATATAAATTTAACAGATGCAATGATAGGTGCAAGGCTACACAATATATATTTATATTTTGGTTCGTTTACGGCCACGGAATTCATCGATGTCAGTGTTCTTCTAATGCAACTTAGGATCACTAATTCTAGATTAGGTCACATTGCATTGGCAATAAGTTTGGTTAGTGACTTGGCAAAGTTTTCATACAATAATGTTGTGTCTTTAGTATTGAGTAGATTAGTAAATACATGGTCAAGAAGAGTTGGGATTCAAACAATTATTTATATTACCTTATATATAGTATTTATACTATTCATGGCGAAACGAATAATAATGTGGTTTATTAGAAAAACTCCAGAAGGGAAACCAATGAAAGATCTATACACAAATTTTGTCTTTGCAATAGTATTAATTTTATCTTCAATGGGTGATGCTGTTGGGGGAGATTATCTATTAGGTCCTTCAATTTTAGGGTTAATGATCCCTGCTGGTTCTCCATTAGCAACAATTCTTACATCAAAACTTGATACAATTGTTTCAGGTTTACTAATTCCATTACTGTACACATTTTGTGCTACCAAATTTAACTTGTGGGTATTCATTTCCAATTTTGATGTTGCTCTCAATTTTCAAATGGCCTTCATTGGGTATGGTATTAAGTTAGTAGTAACTTTTCTACTCCTAATGTTTATCAAAGTTGAGTTTAGAGATGCAATTACTCTTGCCCTCATCTTAAATGTCAAAGGTCCTCGTGAGATGGGAGCTTTTTATAGCTACACGAATATTGAGGTAAGTATATCATTTTAATTTTTGAAGCATTATTATTTAATGCAATTTGTGTAGTACATATTGGATTTCATATTTATATTGTGATTTCCAAATATAAATTTTTTATAATTAAATCGCTTTTATGAATTTATGTTTTATTTTATTTAAATTAATGTTAATAATTAGATGATAAATTTTTTTTTTTTTAATCACTTAAATTATACTCATTTGATAATTGAAATTAGTTTCATTAAATTTGACAGACTAAAATTAAATTTTAGTAATTTAATTGTAATAAATTGATTTTTACAACCACAATATACATAATTTAGTGCCCTTAATGCAATTTATTCCATATTTTTACCATAGTAAATACTAGATTAATGATCTCCCTCATTTTCTTTATGCAGTTAAGGGATTTAGACAGTACAAGTGGAGTTTTCCTAATATTTTTATTGACGTCATTTGTACCTCCTTTAGTGAAAAGGCTTTATGACCCTACAAAGCATTATGTAGGCTATAAGAAGAAATGTGTCCAACATACTCCATATGATGTAACATTGGAGATATTAGCCTGTGCACATAAGCAAGAAGATGTATTGGCTGCAATCAAAGTATTAGAATTTTCAAATCCCACAAAAGAAAGTCCATTGTCAATTTATGGACTTTGCTTGGAAGAACTTCTTGGTAGTTACACACCATATATTATAAATCACCAATTAGGTCAAAGAAGCTCTATTTCTGAGGGTTCACGCTCACAACCTCTAATAGATATATTCAAGTACTTCATGTATGAGCACAAGAAAGGAGCCCACGTTAGTGTTTTCACTGCAGTTTCACCATTGAAATCAATGTATGGAGATATTTGTTCACTTGCATTTGATAAGACATGTTCATTGATACTACTTCCATTTCATAAGAAATGGAGCAACAAAGGGAAATTGGTATTGAATAGTAGTGATTGGAGAAATTTGAATATTAGTGTATTGGAAAGAGCTCCTTGTTCTGTAGGCATTCTTATTGATCGAGGAAAAGCTTCTGGGTTATCTTCTATTTTCTCCTCGTCGACAATATATCGCATTGTTTTGTTGTTCATAGGAGGAGAAGATGATAGAGAAGCAGCAGCATTCGCATTAAGAATGGCAAGAAGCTCAAGGGTAAAACTAACAATTGTGAACTTTATCATTCCTCGCAATAATCCTGATGAAAATAGTTGGGATGATATGCTTGATAATGAAACTTTGAGAGGAATGAGACAAGAAATGTCAGTGAATGCTAACATTAATTACGTAGAAGAGACTGTGAGATATGGGTCAGATACAGCAGCTATAGTTCGATCAGTTCAAGGAGAATATGATCTTATAATTGTAGGGCGTCGCCATGAAACTAAGCCAGAAGCAATATCAGGGTTATCACAATGGATTGAGTTGCCGGAGCTAGGGGAAATAGGTGATCAACTTGCTTCTTCAGATATTAATACAAGAGATTCAATTTTAGTAATGCAACAACAAATCATGAAAGCAAGTCATAATAGTGTTTTAAATTAACCTTAATTTTGTTATTGTTCTAAAGTTGTAATTAATTCATTCAAGGAAAAGACAAAAAAAAAAAAGGAACTGTATATAATCCAAGATGAAATGCACTGAAAAATTAAACTTACTATATTTCATCATGATTTTGCTCAAAATTATATGCATGTGCCCAAACTTCAAAGTTAAAAATATTAGTTTAGAACTCTAAAATCTACCTTCAAATTGGTAATTAAAGGATACAAATCATTTTTTTTTTATTAATATTTCTTTCTAGAGTGAAACTTGAACCGTTTAAATTAAGTGACATATTGATGTCATTCCTTTTATTGTTTTGGGTAAACTGAAAGGAAATTTCATTTGTAAAATCATTCTTAGTAATGTCATTCACATGTAATATAGTCCTTAGATTTTATTGAAATTCAAAAGGAGATTCATCCTATACAGTTTTTGCCAATGGAGGAGATTCAGAAAGTAGGTGTTGTTTCTAATGGAAAGGGAAATAGTGTATATTGAAAAAGTAATACTGAAGCCATTTTCAGATATAAATTAAGTTCTTTAGTTCGAATATTAATTGGAGCTAAATTTATATAAAAATAATAATAATATTATTAAAATTTATGGGCAAATAGGTTTTGTAATCGTGCCATTAAAGGCATTAATTCTTACCAAATTAAAATTTATAAATTTATGTGGATATAAGTATATAAATATATAAGTATTGAAATTTATCTTATATAAATTTAGTTTAATTATATTAGGTCAAACATTCAGTATCTTATGAACTTTTATTAATCTTTATATTTATTCAATCGGGAAAATTCTTACATAAACTAAGGGTACAACCTTATCTCATATATTCAAATTAATGAGTAATTAAATATTTTAGTTAATATTATTTATTGTCCATTTTTTACTCAATAAAAAGATATCGATATTTTTTTTTTCAATGTATTCTTATATCATTAGATTAATGTATATATTTAATATAAGCAAAACTTATTATATTCAATAATACTTCCCAATAATTAAGTCTATTACATCATCTATATATTAGCCAATTATAGTATTTTACTTACAAAATGATGGAGGAAGAAATTCATTGCAAAATCTCTCTAACTAATTCATGGTATATCTTTTGTTTTGGATTTAACACAAGTATGGTTGAAAAATCATGGTAATTTGGGTTCTTAACAAAGTCAAATTGAATCGATATACTAATTGAATTCAACTCAATTAGAAATATCAATATGGAGTATTCGAAATAGTCAAGTTAGGACCAATTCAATTAACTTATCATTAAAAATTTAAATAAATATGTTTACTAATTAAAATATCCAACTAAAACATGAATAACTTTAATAATTGAGCTTGAGTTGAAGTTTAAACTCATAAATTATTATTTGAATATTATATATAATATTAAAATTATTAAAAAATAAAAAAATTTAATCAGTTAAAATCTAATTAGTTAAATTGATCATTCTAAATTTAAGATTAAAACGGAGTCATTCAAGTCAAATAATTTATAAATTGAAATTAAACAACTCACAAATAACCTAATTTATTTATAGTAATGGTAATTAAAGTTAAGTACACTAATTCAATAATCGAATGCCTACTTCATCGTAAAAAGATCAAAAGGTGTAGAGAGTTGATTTGGGGTTCTTCTAGTACTAAAAAACATCATCACAAGAACCATTCACATATATGTTGGGGTGAGAAAAAATGGGATTAGTAAAAAAAAATTAAATCGATTTTAATTTAATTTGATCAATTTAGTTAGATTTATTTCAAATTTTGATTTGATTTAATTTATTTTATAAATTTTGATATATTCAGTTCACTTTAATTTTTTTTAAAAATCTAAAATAATTGAACTGGTCTAACATATTTATTATATATTTATTCTTTATATATATATATATATATATATATATATATATATATATAATTAAAAAATATGTATATATTATTAAAAAAATCAAAATAACCTAATAATCGAACTGAAATATATTGATTAAGTTAGGTTCTATTAATTTGTACAAATTTCTATTCGATTCAAATTTTAATTCAGTTTAATTTTTTTAAATTTTAATTTGATTAATTGGATTTTTCTAAATTTTGAAAATGCTTACCCCCTACATATACGTGCTTATGGATTTGGCAAGAGCATAAATTTAGAAATTCAAAGTTATTTTTTTGTTATGAGTTGGAATCCTATAAAAAAGGAAGTTGACAATTTATTAGGGACTATAGCTTGGAATTGTTATGAGTTGTAATCCAATAACAAACTGAAAATCTAAAATTACTATCTCAAAACAAACAAAAGCAAAAAATACCATATGCATATGCTTAGCAGATTTACATATGTATATAAATATATTCCCTGAAAATAGTTTCTGCAATCAAATTAAGGTTAATTTTTCTTTCTTTATTATCCAATTAATCACCCCATCTCTTCTATCCATTGTTTCTTTCCCTTGTTAGAAAAAGAGAAGTTCCATAATAATGAACACTGCTAAATCTATTGTAAATGTAAGCGGAGCTTGTTTTGATTATGTTCCTGTTAACTCCCCAGGTGTATGGAACATTAAACGTGGAGAAAGCATTTTTCAACATGCTTTTGTTCGGTTTCAAGTTCAATTACTTGTAATGGTTACAATTGCTCATGTCTTTCACATTTTTCTCAAGCGTTATCATTTCCCTCGATTAACCTCAGACGTCTTGGTAATGTATTATTTACCTTATTTCTTTTAATTTAGTAGTGGATTAAATGTTTGAATTTTCATTGAAAACAATTTCTTTCTGGTAACTCAAAACAAAATTATCTGGAAGAGTTTTTTTTTTTTAACCATGACAAAATTCCAAAACCATGTGCCTCAAAATAATCATCTGATTCCTCTATAGTTTAATTTTGCATGACTTTTTATAATTTATTGGGAAAATTTAAGGATCTATAATCTTTGCTCCAACTTTAATCTCTTTTCTTTCCCCTCATTTTTATATATAAAATAAAGATCAACATTTCAAGTTCTATATAAACAAAAGAGAGGCATGTTCTTTTAATTTCTATATTTTGTCATTTTTGTAACCTATGTTTAATAATTAAATAAATAAAACAATTCATTTTTATATCATCAAGACTAAATATATGATCTTTAAGTAAAATATCAAATTCGAGTCTTATAAATGGAGAAAATAAATATCGAGAGAGTTTTATTTTTTTGTGATTATCTCTCATCTCAAATATAAATTCAATAAATTTGAATATTATGTTATCATACTATATATATATATAAGGAATCATGCATAGTGTGTATTAATTACTAGATGAAACCTCATAGAATTATTATTTTAGTATAATTTCCCCTGATTTTTTTTTTTTGTTGGGTATGGTATGAAATCTCAATCATGTGAAAACTTGGAAAGCATAATTTTGTTTAATTTTCATACATTAATTATTATTTGACAACAAAAATTAACATATATAATTATTATTTTCAATGTCTATCAGGCAGGCCTCATCTTGGGACCAACATTTTTTGAACGTTATTTTCCTCCTGAATCAAAATTATTATTTCCTCCATTCCCCAATCAAGTATTTGCATCATTATTAAAGATCGGATATATTTTCTTCGTATTCTTATCAGCTGTACGATTGGATACAAGTTGGGTAAAAAGAATAGGAAAACAAGGCTTTATTCTTGGAGCTTTATTATTTGCATTTCCTTACACGATGTCATTTTCTTTAACGGTCATATTTGATCCAAAACTTTCTTTAACTCCTCCACAGATTGGTGCAAGAGTTAATAATGCTCTAATATATTTGAGTGCATTTACTAGAAGCCAATTTGTTGATGTTAGTGCTATTTTAATGCATCTTAAGATCACTAATTCAAGATTGGGACATCTTGCTTTGGCTTCTACATTACTTGGTGATTTGGGAAGATTTGTTTACTCTAATATTCAATACTTGAATGAAAGAGTACTATCTACAGCTTCAGCAAGAGCTGCATTTCAATCTTTTATGCTTCTAAGTCTTTTTATGTTATTTATTTTTGTAATTATGAGAATATTGAGTTTTTGGTTCATTAGAAAAACTCCAGAAGGGAAGCCCATGAAAGATTTGTACGTCCATACTGTTGTTGTTATTGTTTTATTTTTATCATCAGTGGGTGATAATATGGGTTTGGATTATCTTTGGGGGCCTTTTTTGTTTGGTTTGATCATTCCAGCTGGGTCTCCATTAGCAACAAATTTAACTTCAAAACTTGATACTATAGTCTATGGGTTGCTTGTTCCACTTTTATCTACTTTTTGTGCTAGCAAAGTTAGTGTGTGGGCAATATTAGAAAATTTAGATGATGCTCTCAATTTTCAAATGGCTTTAATTGCCTATGCGTTGAAGTTGATAGCAACTTTTCTCATGGTTCTCTTGGTCCATGTCTCTTTCAAAGAAGCTCTTGCTCTTACTCTAATCTTGAACATCAAAGGTACTAGAGAGATCGGAATATTTCTGAGCTACACTCCCCTTGAGGTATGTAGTCAATTTCATACTACTATTTTATTTTAATGAGCTATTATTGGGTGAAACTGGAAGTTGAGACATTTTAGTCCTGAATAAGACTCTGAGTACCACTTAACCAAAAATTGGTTACATTCATATGATAAGATTAATTCTAATATATATCTCTCTCTTGTGCAGTTAAGGGATCTAGACAGTACCAGTGGGATTTTCTTAATATTTTTATTGACATCATATGCACCCCCTCTAATAAAAAAGCTATATGATCCTAGCAAGCATTACATAGGGTACAAGAAAAAATGCATTCAATACACCCCATATGATGCATCATTAGAGATACTAGCATGTGCACAAAAGCAAGAAGATGCATTGGGTGCAATCAAACTACTAGAAATTTCTAATCCTACAAAGCACACTCCAATTTCCCTTTATGGACTTTGCTTAGAAGAACTTATTGGTTCTGACACTCCTTTACTAATTAATCACCAATTAGGCCAAAGAAGCCATTCCTCTGAAGTATCAAAATCACAACCTATTATTGATGTTTTCAATTACTTCAAAACCCAACATAAAAAATCAGCTCAATTGAACATTTTTACAGCAATTTCACCACTCAAACAAATGCATGAAGACATTTGTTGGCTCGCATTCGACAAGATATGTTCTGTAATAATACTTCCGTTCCATAAAAGATGGAACAACAATGGAAAATTGGTATCAAATAACAATGACTTGAGGAATTTGAACATTAATGTGTTAGAAAGAGCACCTTGTTCTGTAGGCATTCTTATTGATCATCGAATGACTAATGGGTTGTCTTCAATTTTCATTTCATCGATTATTTATCGAGTTATTGTATTATTCATTGGAGGTGCAGATGATAGAGAAGCTTTGGCATTTGCATTAAGAATGGCTACTAGTCCTAAAGTTCAACTAACAATTATGTACTTTGTCATAGATCCACCATTAGTCCTTGATAGTTGGGAAAATATGCTTGATAGTGAATCTCTGAGAAACATTCGACAAGAAATGACAATGAATTTAAACATAATCTATATAGAAGAGAAAGTGAGAGATGGGTCTGATACAGCAGCTATAGTTAGTTCACTTCAAGGGAATTATGATCTTATTATGGTCGGTCGTCGCCATGAAACTAAACCAGAAGCAATATCAGGATTATCACAATGGACTGAATTGCCAGAGTTAGGACCATTAGGTGACTTGCTAGCTTCTCCTGATATTACTAGTACAGTTTCAATTTTGGTTGTGCAACAACAAATCTTAAAAGCAGATCATAGCAACATCTTGAATTAATTAATATTGATGTGAAGATTGGCATTTATCAGAACTTAATTTGGTGTATTCTTGCTCTAGAAGAAAGGTGGAATTGTTAAAGATTATGGTCAAGAGGGTACAAATTCTAAATGTAAATTGAGGACAAAATGTAATCAAATTTTTTGTATTTAGAAATTGTTTTCTATCTTCATAAGAAATTTTCCCAAGCATGAATTAATTGATGTTTATTTTTTTTTTCTTTTTTTTTAATCATGGTATTAGTTGAAAATGTTTGAACTACTAAATTATTGACCTTATAGTAACAACTAGATGATGGTTTTATCAGTTTTATCTAATGGAGAATTCATAATTATTCAGGAGAAGTTTCATAATTAGAAGCCAATTTCAATGTGCTTGAAGATTGTGGCTTGTACTTCTTGACCTAGTAATCAATTAATTAGAATAACATTTTTTTCCAATTCAATTAGATAATTATAAAGAAATAATCCTAAAAACTCAGTTTATTTCATGATTAAAAATATTTTCTAACAAAGCATTTTATTTTCTATTGTTTTATTGCAATACTAAAATTCAATTGGAAATTATTTTCTAATGTTTAAAGTCGATACCTAAGTTCAAGAACAACTTGAATTGCCATTTTCATGAAGGCAACGTCCCAAGCTATAAGGAGCTTTTGAAAAGGGATTGGAGGGTGAAGGTTTCTCACATCTTTAAGTTAATTTTAGTATTGACAGATTGACACATTTGAAAAGTCATTTTGTTTGATTTTCCACATTAAGAAATCATTAGTCTCCTACACGAAATTTGTAGAATTTCTTATATTAAAATTTATGTAATATAATTCTTTGTTTCGGTTAATTTTATATGATATTTTCAAGTAATTTTAATAAATTAATTTTGCTTATAAAAAAAAGTTGTTCTTGAGCTCAACACAATTTTCGAATTGGTTTTAGAGAACTATAACATATCCATACCACAAAAAATAACAAAAATCTAAATTTAGTACTAAATAAGATATATTTTTTTTTTTTTATTATGACCAAAACAATATATCTATTGAGACTAAAAATGAATTGACACCATTAGTAATCGTGACATAAACTGAAAACCCAAACCATAGCTGCCAAAATGGACTAATGGCTAAGAAAATTTATGCCAACTTCTTGGTCAAAATAAAATAAAATTTATATTCCATACATTTCCATAATCCTCCTCCTCAAATTCATCTCTCATTGCCTTTGATACACCACCTGTTTATAAGCTCATATTACCAAACTTGACACCAATAATCTAATCTTCTTTACTATTCCTTTATTTGCCTATACTTTCATTGCTTACTTGAGAAGTTTTTGCAATAATGAATAATGCTAAATCTATTGTGAATATAAGTGGAGAATGCTTTGATTTACTCTTATGGTATATGGAATGTAAAACATGGAGAAACTATTCTCGAACACCCCTTTTTTTAGTTTTCAAGTTCAATTACTTTGAGACTTACTTGCTTCTCTTTGTTGGGGTAATGCAGTGGGATAAATCATGATTATAGAATATAAATAATTATACAAAAATTATAACAAGAATAATTTTCAGGAAAAATTAAAGAAGTCACAATCGATCTCACTTAAAATCCAATTTCTTTAAACAAAATTATATCTCGAATAATTAATTGCACAATATATCATAACTATTTTAGTGAAATAATATAATACTGCAGAAAATAATAAATAAAATGACACAACAAATTTAATGTGGTTCACCAATTTAATGTGGTTCACCCCTTTAATTGGGATACGTCTACAGGGCAAAGTTTCAAATAAATCTTCCACTAATAAAATTAGTAGATATACAGAGAAAGTCTTCCCTAAAATAATAGTAGAAAAATAATACAATAATTTGAGATTTACCTAAAATAGTGGCACTCAAAATATTTTACAAAATAAAATTTTCGCACTATTTTGTCACTCACAATTTTAGGAATTATTTCCTAAAATTAACTCACAAAATCACTCAAGATTTTTCTTTAGAGCTTCTTGCTCTAGCTCTCCCACTCTCTCCCTTGCTCTTCTCACTTTGCTTTTTTTTTTTTTTTTGTACCCTTTTTTGCATGGCTATTTATAGCCATGTAAAGAACAAATTTTTCAACCAAAATTGGTTGATGGTTGAGATCATTTAAAGCACCGTATTTGATGCTGTAATTTTTGACTTTTCATTTTTTTTTTTATAATAATAAGTGGGTCCCATGTAGAGGGACCTAACAATTCTCTCCCTCCCGATTATATAGAGGGCTCAACCATTCCTGCGGCCAAGCGACAAAATTCAAACTTTTCTTTTGGTAGAATCTTTATTAACATATCTGATTCATTCTCTTCTGTATGGATCTTCTCAAGCTGTAACTGGTTTTTCTACAATACATTCCTTATCAAGTGATATCTCACATCAATGTGCTTTGATTTCGAATGAAAGGAGGAATTCTTACCAAGGTAGATAACACTTCGACTATCACAAAATAGTTGACATTTGTCCTGATGAAAACTCAGTTCATTTAAGAACTTTTTCATCTATAACAATTCCTTACTTGTTTCTGTTGCTGCAATAAATTCTGCTTCAGCAGTGGATAAAGCAACACATTTTTATAATTTTGATTGCCATGACGCTGCTCCCCTTGCAAATGTAATCAGGTAACCTGATGTAGACTTCCTGGAGTCAACATCGCCATCCATATCTGCATCTGGGTAGCCAACTAACATAGGTTGGACATCTCTAAAACATAGACATTTCTTGGAAGTGCCTTTAAGATATCTGAATATCCATTTCACTGCAACCCAATGTTCCTTACTAGGATTTGAAAGAAACCAACTCACTACTCCAACCGAGTGAGCAATATCTGGTCGTATGCACACCATGACATACATTAAACTTTCAACTGTTGAAGCATATGAAACCTTATCCATCTCTTCTTTCTCCTTTTCTGTTGAAGGGCTTTGCTTAGAGCTTAGTTTAAAGTGATTAGCAAAAGGACAACTAATCGCTTTAGCTCTATCTATGTTGAAACTTTGAAGTACTTTCTCAATGTATTTCTCTTGTGACAACCATATCTTCTTGGCGTCTCTGATAATTATCATGCTAAGAATCTGTTTTGTTGGCCCCAAGTCTTTTATGGCAAAAGACTTGCTCAACTACTTCTTTAAGCTATTGATTTTGGAAATATTTTGGCCAACGATTAACATGTCATCCATATAGAGCAATATTATAATAAAACCTTTATCAGAGAATTTATTCACAAAAACACAATGGTCTGAAGTAGTCTTCTTGTAGCCTTGCTCCCCCATAATCGACTCAAACTTCTTATACCATTGTCTTGGTGCTTGTTTCAAGCCATAAAGATTTTTCTTCAATATGCAAACAAAGTCCTTTTTTCCTTTCTCTTTGAAACCCTCTGACTGCTCCATGTATATTTCTTCTTCCAAATCACCATATAGGAAGGCAATTTTCACATCTATTTGTTCGATCTCCAAATTTAAACTTGCAGCTAGTCCTAGCACTATACGAATGGATGTCATCTTTACAACTGGGGAAAAGATTTCATCAAAATCAATTCATTTTTTTTTACTGAACCCTTTAACAACAAATCTGGCTTTGAATCGTGGTTGGAGATTGTGTTCTTCATGCTTAATCCTGAACACCCACTTATTTTCAAAGCTCTCTTGCCTTTAGGCAACTTCACTAGCTCAAAGTTTTGTTCTCATACAAGGATTTAATCTCATCTTGCATGGTTTCAAGCCACTTCTTCTAGTGTTCACTATTCATGACTTCTTCTAAACATTATGGTTCTCCCTCATCAGTTAGTAATACATACCGATTACTAGGATATCTAATAAATGGTTGTCTGATTCTATTAGACCTCCTCAGTGGTACTGGAGAAACCTCTGGTGCCGGTGGTTGATCATGAACATGATCATCATCTGATTCAGTCTCAATGGGAACATTTGCTTCTTCTAAATTTGGCTAATCATTTTCTTCTCCAACTTGTCTTTGCATCGGTATTGAATGAACTAGTTTCAAGTCATCATCATAACTTGAAATATTTTTCTCAACCTTATTTATGTCTTCAATTGTCTGGTCTTCCATAAACACAACATCACAACTTCTAACAAGCTTCTTTTGGACTGGATCATAAAATCTATAGCCAAGTTGATCTTAACCATAGCCTATGAATATACACTGCCGCGTCTTAGCATCAAGCTTGGATCTTTCATCCATTGGAATATGCACAAAGGCTTTGCAACCAAACACCCATAGATGATCATAAAAAATATCTTTTCCTGACTATACTTTTTCTGGAGTATTAGACTGAAGAGGAACACAAGGTGAAAGGTTCAGTATATATATTGCTGTAAGTAATGCTTCACCCCAAAATATTTTAGGCAACTTTAAATGTGAGAGTAAGCATCTAACTCTCTCTATGAGAGTTTTGTTCATCCTCTCAGCTAAACCATTCAATTGCGGTGTTTTTGGTGTTATCATTTAATGCCGAATACCATGCTCTTTACAATAAGTATCAAATGGTCCAGTGTATTCTCCATCGTTATCAGTCCAAATGCATTTTAACTTCTTGTTGGTCTGTCATTCAACAAAGACATGAAATTGCTTGAAAACATTTAACACCTCGTCTTTTATTTTCAAGGTATTTGCCCATGTCTTCCTGGAATGATCATCAATGAAAGTCACAAAGTATTGAGAACCACCAAGTGACTTTGGCATTGGCCCACACAAATCTGAGTGTACCAGATCCAGCACATCCTTTGCTCTGGAAGGAGGAAATGTTTTGAAAGCAACTTTATTTTGCTTTCCTACCAGACAATCAACACATCTCTTCAAATGCATTTGATCCATTTTGGATAGTACATTCCTTTTAATGAGATAGGTCATCCCTTTCTCGCTCATGTGACTAAGCCTTCTATGCCACAATTCAACTGTACTGTCATTCTCTATTATATTCACAACATCTTTGGAGAGTTTTGCTTGCGTCAAATACAACTTTGTATACTTTCGTCCTTTGGCCACCACCAAGGAACCTCTAGTGAGTTTCTATTGACCATTCTCAAAGGTACTACAATAACCTTCATCATCAAGTGTAACAATAGCAATTAAATTGAAGCCCATCTCCGGAACATACTTAACATCTTTCAAGACTAATCTCATGTCATTCTCCATCTCTAGGCAAACATCTCATATACCAGCAACTTTTGTAAATTTTCCGTTTGCCATTTTGACAACATCAGACTTTACTGATTTATAGGAAGAGAATAATTCCTTTCGAAATATCGCATGAACTGTGGCACCGCTGTCAATCACCCAACTGGTCTCTTGGGATGCAAGATTGATGGTATCTTCATCACAAACAATATGGAATTCACCAACAATATTGACATGTTCATCATCACTGCTATCATCTTTCTTCACACCTTTGTTCTTTGATTGTTTTTTCTTGAACTTCCGACAGAACTTCTTGATGTTGCCCTTTTTCTTGCAATGATGACACTCAATATTGGCATATTTATTTGACTTTCCTCTACTTTTGTCTCTTTGCTTTGAATCTCGAATTTCACTCCTCCCCCTGAAATTTATAGATAGGACATCTAAATGAGATGAAGAGGAACCCTGCGATCTACGTCTCACCTGCGATCTACGTCTCATCTTTTCATTCAAAATTCCATTTTGTATAGATTATTTGCTAACTACACCATGTGGTGCAGTATTTGTGAGTGAAATCTTCAAAGTCTCCCATGACTCTAGTAGAGAGGCAAGCATCATGAGACCAAGTACCGCGTTGTCAAACTTTATGCCCATTCCAGATAACTGATCCATGATCTCTTACATTTCATTCAAGTGATCAGCTATAGAAGTACTTTCTCGGTATTTCATCTGCATTAATTTTGTTAAATAAAACAATTTGTTGTTACCGGATTTTGCAGCGTAATGCTCCTCTAATTTATTTCACAGTGTTCTTGTATGAGTTTTATTGCAAATGTGATTATACACATTATCATCAACAAATTGTCGAATAAAGCCACACACTTGCTCATACTCAAATGCCCATTCTTCATCCGATTTATTATTGGGTTTATCTGTACCAAACACCGGTAGATGCAATTTCATTACATATAGGAGATCATTCATCTTCTTGTTCCATATTTGGTAATTTGTACCATTTAAACTGGTCATTTTGCTAGTCTTAGCCTCCATTGTTGCAGTATTTCTTTGCCTCAAAACAAGAACCAACAGTTCTGATACTACTTGTTGGGATAACGCAGCGGGGCAAATCACAATTATAGTGTACGAATAATTGTATAAAAATTATAATAAGAATAATTTACAGAAAAGATTGCAGGAGTCACAGTCAGTCTCACTTAAAACCTAATCTCTTTAGATAGAATTATAACTCGAATAATTAATTGCACAATATATCATAACTATTTTAGTGAAATAATATAATACTGCAGAAAATAATAAATAAATGGCATAATAAATTTAACGCGGTTCACCCTTTTAATTGGGCTACGTCCACATGTTAAGTTCTAAATAAATCTTCCACTAATAAAATTAGTAGTACACAGAGAGTCTTTTCTATAATAATACTAGAAAAATAATACAATAATTTGCGATCTATCCAAAATAATGACATTTAAAGTGTTTTCTAAAAATACCCAAAATAAAATTTTCTCATTATTTTGTTACCACAATTTTAGGAATTATTCCCAAAAATTAACTCACAAAATCATTCAAGATTTTTCTTTAGAGCTTCTTATTTTAGCTCTCCCACTCTCTTCCTTGCTCTTCTCACTATGCTTTTTTTTTTTTTTTTCTTTTTCCTTCTTTGCATGTCTATTTATAGCCATGTAAATAGTAAATTTTTCAACCAAAATAATTTAGTGCTATAATTTTTTTATTTTTTATTTTTTTTATAATAATAAGTGAATTCCATGTGGAATGACTCAGCACTCCTGATGTTAGTCTAATCCAGTTTCAATCTTGGTCGTGCAACAACAAATTTTACAAGCAAGTCATTGTAGTATCTTAAATCAATGACTTGCAATTAACAAATTGAAAAAGAGAAGGTACGAGAACTCTAAATAAAATACCAACAAACTATTCTTTTTCTTGATACATTGAAAGGGGACTAGGCTATCAAGTTCGAATCACCTAACTTTCAGGAAAATACTTGACCACTGAATTACTTGCCCAATAACCAAAAATTAATCAACTTTACTCTTTTATCATTACAACTTCAAAACCAAATTACAATTCATTACACAACTTCACAGAGAGTTTTATACACAAAGGGTGTCCCCAATTGAGACACCTCAATTAACTATGGTCAATCAAACTTCATTTATTTGACCTCGAATATCCAGCTACTAGCATGATTCAAACAGAAAGTTGCAAGTTTGAACTCCAATCAGAGTCAATAACCAATATATATAGCTTGATCGTAAAATTTGACATGAAAGATTTTGCCAAAACTGTACATAAGATTTCATTTTTTTTTAATGTACTAATTCCAATTGTTTATGATCTTTTCAGATACTGGGACATCAAATTCTAATTATGTACTTGACAAGGAATTGAAAAAAATGGGTCCTAGTGAATTGGTTTTGTATCTAGCAATCTACATATTCTGAGGAAGAAGGTAGCATTTTTGTAGAAAGAAGCCGATTGTTTAATGAAGAGCTATTGCAATTTGTAACATATATAAGTATCTCAATAGAATTTCTAAGAATTGTTTCCTATCTTCATAAAATATGTATTAATTCAATCATTTCCTCTAAATTTCATACAATTAAATGTTAAAAATAGATTCTTAATTATTTCCTTTGTTTTTTATTTAAATGAAAATTTATTTTGTTATTTATTTAAATAATAATTCATTCTTCAAATATTTTCGATCAAATTTATTATAATAATCCAACCATCAATTTAAGTAAAATCTCTAAATTAATATCACCATTATTCATGAATTTTATTAATTAAAAAAATATTAATTAATCGAGTATTAATTTAACTTATTAACTCAAACCATGACTGTATAAAATTATTATATATATATATATATATTGAATGTATAAGTAAGATATAGAATTAGCTTTTGTTTCTTCAATGTACAAAATAATAGTAAAGAGAGAGAGAATACTTAATTGGGAGATCTTGAATAAATTTCCTACAACCAAAAATAAAATAAAAATGATAGATTTATGTTGCTATTATAAGACTTGAAACTGAACCACCCAAGATATCTGGTTTACCTTCTCTCTCTCTCTGTCTCTCTCTCTGCATATATATCATGCATTTTAGATTTTCTTTTTTTCTTTTTTCGTTCAAAAGGGAAAATAAAAAAGAATTACTAGTTATAGAACCAAATTCTTGTTTCTTTTCTTTTCCTTTCATTCCTCAAAGCAATAGCCATGTCAGGAGAAAATATAACTCTAATGATGAGCAATATGGTGTGCAGAAAGATGAGATATTTCCCATCCTTCAGTATTTTGAAAATTGAATTTTCAATAGCTCCTGCTGGTCTTCTGTCTGCACAACTTGTGGTTATTTCCTTAGTCTCTCAATTTGTACATCTTTGGCTTCGATATCTTGGACAAACCAGCGTCGTCTCCAATATCATTGTATGATTTCTCTCCATTACATGCATACACATACATATATGTATATATAAAAATATCAATATCTTTGCATATCTTTATTTCATCCTGACTTATCAAACATATGCTATATTTGTCATAGAATGGAATGAAATGGAGTGCGTTGTAATAAAATACATACCAAACATAGCCTGAATGTGCAAACAAGGATTTATATAATTAACCAGAATAATATGCGCAGGCAGGTATTTTACTGGGGCCATCACTACTCGGGCAACATAGAAAAGCAGTGCTTACCTTGTTTCCTTATGAAAGCCGATTGACATTGGCGACATCAGCGACATTTGGGAATATGTTCTATCACTTCTTGATAGCAGTGAAGACAGATCCTGCAATGATGTTAAGGCCAAGAAGGGCAGCAATGTTCATAGCTACTACTGCATTCTTCTCTACAATGAGCCTCACCATGTTAGCTGCCATGATCCTGAAGAGATATGTCAAAATGGACACTAGCCTTCATAACTGCATTTCATTAATAGCAATGTCTCAATCTTTTACAGGCATTTCAGTAGTTTCATATATAATAACAGAGCTCAAGCTACAAAACACAGATGTCGGTCGCCTATCACTTGCTGTAGCAGTATTTTCTGATCTACTGAATATTATGATGGTAATAATTTCATTCATGACTGGAGAAAAGATAATCCAACACCAAACGATACTGTTAGGAACATTGATAACAACATTTGGATTAATTTCTGTTATTTTAGTCATTTTCAGGCCAATGATATTAAGTATGATAGCCCAAATACCAATAGGTAGACCTGTAGATCAAAAGTATGTTTTTATGGTTCTGATTTTAGCTCTTATTCTTGGACTTATAAGTGAGGTCATGGGGCAACATTACATCTTTGGACCGGCAATTCTTGGCTTGGTTGTGCCAGAAGGACCTCCTTTAGGAGCAGCTTTGGTGACAAAACTAGACACATTCATTTTGAATTTTTTCTACCCAGCTTACCTCGCCATGAGTGGTTTCCAAACTAATATCTATAAGATTCATTCTCGAGGATCATTTATTGTAGGATCCATAGTTCTCATCAGTATTGCAGTGAAGACAACAACAATAATGTTGGTGGCAATGTATATGCATATGCCTGCAAAAGATGCTTTCGTGCTTGCAATGATTCTGAATTCTAAAGGCATACTAGAACTCTCTATCTATAACTTCTGGAAGGAAAACAAGGTGTGTACACTATCTATCCATGTTCTATTACATAACTAAGTTCTTAATAGAAAATCTAATAAAGAGAAAATTGGTCTGGGTTTGAATCCTAAGGTTAGATTATCATAAGGAGGTATTTTCCTCCTTTATGAATTCCCCAAATTCGATATGAATGATCTGTTTTTTATTGAACTGGGGAGATAAACTTATTACAACTAAACCAATATAAAAAAAAATAATGCAGTTTACACTCATAAATATGTGGCTGCAATGCACAAGAACCTATGTTTAGTAGTTTCCTGTCAAACCTAATTGATGTTGAAATTACATAATTTCTTAATTTGTTGTTAATTTCAGCTTTTAGCAGACGAAGAGTTCACTCTATGCATAATGTCAGTTATAATAACAACAGCACTTATAACTCCATTAGTAAGATTCCTCTATGATCCTACGAAGCAATGCCAACCGTATCGGAGAAATAATATTCAATATTCCAAACCAGACTCAGAGCTCCGGATG
The DNA here is from genome assembly GCA_948193065.1 of Aleurites moluccanus. Classification (NCBI taxonomy): domain Eukaryota; kingdom Viridiplantae; phylum Streptophyta; class Magnoliopsida; order Malpighiales; family Euphorbiaceae; genus Aleurites; species Aleurites moluccanus. The sequence continues at coordinate 6,563 of CANXYC013040644.1, read as the reverse complement.
CTAGTTTGCATCCACAAACCTGAGAATGTCCCTACCATTGTCAACCTTTTAGAAGTCTCTCACGCCACAGTGGAAAGCCCCATCGCCATCATAGCCTTAGTCCTCATCGAGCTTGTTGGAAGAAATACTCCCCTCCTTATATCAAATGACTACAAAGGATCCCATCTTATGAATGATACATCTACTGCAAGCAGAATAGCAAATGCCTTAAGACAGTATGAGCAACACCATGAAGGCTGCACCAACATCCAATCATTCACCTCAGTCTCTGAGTATGACACAATGCATATTGACATTTTCCGATTAGTAATGGATAGAAGAACCACCTTTTTAATCGTACCATTTCACAAGCAATGGGCTATTGATGGAAGTGTTGACTCTAAAAATCCTTCTATCCGACGAATGAATCAAAATATCCTCGACAGGGCCCCATGCTCGGTTGGAATCCTCATAGACCGTGGAGTCCTGACAGGATCAATGAGTGTAATGCATAGTTTGACAAAGTTCAAAATTGCTGTCATCTTCATAGGGGGATCAGACGATGCAGAGTCATTAGCTTATGGAGCTCGAATGGCGAGGCATGAAAATGTAATCTTGACAGTAATAAGGTTTCTTGTCTTTGGAAATGAAAATAGTATACAAAGGAAAAGAGAGAGTGAACTATTATTTCAGTATAAACAAGCAAACATTGGAAATGAAAGATTTATACACGTTGAAGAAGTGGTTAAAGATGGAGTTGGACTATCTCAATGTATAGGGAAGATTGTAAACTATTTTGATTTATTTTTAGTAGGGAGACATCATGAGAATTCTTCTCTGTTTATGGGTCTTGAAGATTGGAGTGAGTGTCCTGAGCTAGGGCTCATTGGTGACATGCTCGCTTCGCCAGATATGAAGACTACTGCTTCAGTTTTAATAGTGCAGCAACAAAGAGCAAGAACGCCTAAAAGGGAGCAACGAGCTCATGTTTTTCCAGATGATAGTGTATGGTCTATTTCTATGGATCAAGAGAATCATAAAAGTTTCACTTAAATTTTCTTTGGCTAGTGGTTCAGACATTGGAGACCTTAAAGAGAATCTTTAAAATAGTGTTCCTTTATTTATTTATTTATTTTTTTTTGACAAAGGTAAAGTCTCTCCTAGTCATATTGTATACTAGATTTTTGTACAGCTGAAAAGAACAAAAACTCATTGTTTTTTGGGTAAGTTTTTCAGTTATTTTGTTCCATAATTACATGAAGTTGTGTACATATCTTAACGGCATAATTGTTATGTAAAATGGCTAGAACTCTGAAGCTTCAAAGGGTAATCTTCGAAACTGATGTAGAGATTTTATTCAAAGCCCTTTAACAAGGCAGTAGTCTACTGTGGAAATTGAAGCTCTTATAGCTAAGATTGTTGGGGTTTTAAATCATTTTGTACAAGCTGAATTCTCTTGTATCCCTCGCACAGCCGATTCAGCTACTGATTGGCTGGCTAAGAGTTGTTATGCTAAATCTTGCCCTTTGGATTGGGTGGCCAAGCTGAATCTTAATAAATAAATAAATAATATGGGGCCTGTCTTAGACATTCACTAAATAAACTGGACCACTAGATAATGAAATGCCGTAGTTCAATTGAATAAATGATACACGAGATCCTAAATTCCTAATTTTACGGTTCATGACTTCAAAAAGCAAAAAATCTAAGTAGTTGTACTATGTAATCTAATAAATGGATCTCCAAGTTTGCCAAAAGATATTTTTTTTAACCTTGTCAAGATTCAAGACAGGCTTCCCTTAAAAGCCACTCCAAACCAGAGCTCTCCCATTTTATTTCCTCTCTCTCTCAAAAACATCAGCGAAACCATGTCTACTTCGCCTTCCTGCCACTCATCATCAACAACAACTCTGAAAATAGGCATAGTAGGCTTTGGCCCCTTTGCTCAGTTCTTGGCAAAGACTATGATCAAACAAGGCCATTCATTAAGGGCAACATCTCGTTCAGATTACTCTCAGCTCTGTGAAAATTTGGGAATTTCATACTTCAGGTAAATGTACAGATTCAAAAACAGATAGTCCTTTCTATATCTACATTTGCTTGAATCTATTTATAATTCTCATTATGCATTAGGGATGTACTCAAATTTCTTGAAGCTGATAACGACGTCATATTAATCTGCACATCAATCCTGTCTCTACCAGAGGTCCTCAAATCAATGCCACTCCATATTCTAAAACGGCAAATTCTCTTCGCCGATGTTTTATCAGTCAAAGAGTATCCAAGAGATGTTCTACTGAAAGTACGGCCACACTAAGCTGCAAGAACTGAGTGTGTTTTGTAATCATCGTTAATTCATTATCAATAATAATTTAAGATCATACGAGTACTAAAATGCATCTGTATCCCTAGGTATTACCAGAAGAACTAGATATACTTTGTACTCATCCCATGTTTGGACCAGAGAGTGGAAAAGATGGATGGAAAGATCTAGTTTTTGTCTACGACAAGGTTCGAGTAAGAGATGAAGCTACATTCTCAAGTTTTCTACGGATTTTCGAAAAAGAGGTATTTTATGTTTTCTTAGCTGTTTACTTTTGCCAAAGTATCCAATTTAGCTAGTTGATACGTAAGAAAAAGAATATAAGATTAGCACGACTCTTGTGAAGTAGATAACCATTAGCATAACTCGACCAGTAACCAAACAGGTACACATAGCAATGTCTTTATCAATAATTAAATGTATTTTCGTGTCATGACCGGAATGGGTGTCCTAAAACACTTTGACATCACTAACATCCAAAACACAAAGACAGTTGTAACAGACTAAAACTTGCCGAAGATGCAGTTATATATGCTCTTGATTAGTTAGCTATTGAACAAAAGGGCATTTATAGCGTCAAGAATCTGTTACTATGAAGCACAAACATGACCACAGGATAGGTTTACAATATGACATGGACACGCCAAAACAACTATTTTTGTAAAAGTTAACATGCAATATGTAATATGTCATGTCAAAAAGTATCCAATACAACATGGACATGTGTTCAAGACTAAAGTGTCAATACTCCATAAACCCATGATGTCCTAAACACTCCATAAGTTGATTAACAAAAAAAAATGAAGAATATGAAGATGAAACTTGTACAACCCAACATTACTTTTCCATTATTACAGCTCCAGCTTTTGTTTCTTAATAATAATAGTATTGCGTTTCATATCATAACAAGTAATACATGTATATCACAGACCAAATTCATAATTAGATTAAGCAGTTGCCTCACATGCAACTTAATAACTTGAAAAGCACAATTGTAGCCCAATATTCATAGTTGAATGAAATATTCATAGTACCCAAATTTTTATCCAGCTATAGTTGAACAATAAATTGGTATATACCAAAGCAGAAAGGTTTCATTGTTATTTCTTTACACATTCTTGAATTTGGAATTCTTGTACATACTCCTGTTAACCTATATATTGACCAGGGTTGCAGAATGCTGGAGATGTCTTGTGAAGAACATGATAGAGTGGCCGCTAAAAGTCAATTTCTTAGTCACACCATAGGCAGGTAAAATGTCTTTATTTGACACTAAAGAAGTAAACCATACGAACTTAAGCTTCTTCATATCTGCCAGGATTTTGTCAGAAATGGAAATCAAGTCTACACCTATGAGTACAAAAGGATTTGAGATGCTGGTTCAATTAGTATGTATAAATACGTAATCTTTCATCAAAAGTTTATTTTGTTCGTACTCTGTGTTGTAATCATTTAACTGGAGTGCAAAAAACATGAATTTTCACTTTGGCAGAAAGAAGGCATTGTGAAAGATAGCTTTGATTTATTTAGTGGGCTATTCCTTTATAATAGATTTGCCAAACAAGAGGTAATAACTATTAACTACTCTACCATGGTTTCCTATTTATTAAAGATTACTTCTGTTTTTTTAATATTTTGATTCATAATATTCAAGGTTCACTAAAAAATTGTGATGCAGCTGAAGAACCTAGAACTTTCCTTTGAAAAGGTTAAGCAGAAGCTACTAGATACGATGAATATGCAGCAGAACTTAAATGATTCCGACTTTTTCCAACAAAAACGTCCTTAGAACTTAAACCTTTGTGCTTAGAACTTGAATCTCTATGTTTTGTACTCTTAGTATTTTTGTAATTAAAGGACAAGTTTAGTGGCATGCTATTAGATTATCTTTCAAATACACTTCCATAGGATATTCAAATGTATGCATGCTTATCTATTAACATTATATATGCAAATGTTTCATACAAAACCATTATAACACTGATTCAATTATTTCCTGCATCATACAAGTAAATCCTGTTAAAGTGCAGGGAACTTGTAAGTATGGTTAGTAATTCATCCAAAAAAAAAAAAGAGACCCTTTTAATAAAGTTGTTGTGTGACTATGGCTGATCAAGGCTAGGTATATCTGTGGATTTAAGGTTTGTATATCTGTGGATTTAAGGTTTGTACTTAAAGACAAGTAAAGGGATTTGTAGTATGAATGGTATTTTAATTGGATGTGATTTGTTGTCAAAGGATTAGCTTTCACTGTATGGAATTTTACAACATGGTGGCAGCTTAATATTCTGATGTAGAGTTTGTTCAAGCCATAAAAAAGGCTTAACTAAGGGAAAAAATGTAGGAAAAACATGTCAGATTTGCAGTTTATATTGGTTAATAATGGGACGGGTATAGAAGCTTAATAAAGCAAGAGAAGTTAAATGCTGTCTTGGTGCCAGAAAATAACCAAGGTACTGTTGCAGAAGAATTCACAAAGAGAGAAATGAAGAAGAAATAATGTGGAAACAGAGAAGAAAAAAAAAATCATATAGGTTCTCATACCTTCAAATAGTAATTCAAAATTCACAAAAGTCCATTACCAAAGTTATATACAGGTATTTATAGATACTCTCGGCTAATCCTTGTCATGCTGATAATTAGTTTAGTAATAAAATACAATAAACTTTAAAATTGTAAAAATTTAGAAGATTTCATTTGATTTAACTAAACTAACAGAATACCCAATACCCTTTTTTAGAAATTAATGAGATTTCTACATCTTCTTACATATTCACATGATTTACTACAAAAATTTTATAGATTTCACCCGCAAAACTATATAAACTATGCAACTAATATAGTTCACTTGTGAAATTAGAATGTCAAAGTTCAATGTCAACTGAAATATACAAATTCCACTTCTCACAGTTGCATAGCTTTGAAGAGACCTGTCAGACAAGCAGCCCAAGGGTTATGCAGTTCATTCAGTTGAAAATCAATACTGCTGGAGTTTTTACATACATTTCACATTGAATTTTATTCTCCATGTACTATACAACAAAATCTAGTGAGCTGAGCTCACGTTTACCAAAATTTGAAAGAATTATATTGAAAATTTTGCTTTAAAGGTTATGAAGATATAAGCGAACAAATTGAAATCTGTTTCTTTCGTTTCTCCGTTAGCAGCTTTGGAAGAATACAGATTAGCATGACAAGATGGAAGCGGAAGAATCACCTTATTGATTCTTGATTTCGTCAATGCCAGCATCCTCTGTAGTGTTGCATCCAACTGCCGCTTTAGTTGCAGAATCCGGTGTCTGATAAGAAGATGGTTTATTCTTCATACTCTGCAGTCCTGAATAGCGTGCAAGATCAACCCATTGCTGCAGCATGCAAAGCAAAGAGAAATTTACACTCATTAAGACAAAATATTCAGAAACAAAGCCATTGTCAGTTCTGTGGGGAATTGTGGTGGTCTCAGCAGAAAATGATGGACCCAAACAAGGTAATGTTATATAGAGACAAAATTAAGCTCATACTAAAAGTAAAAAAGAAAAATTCAAACAAAATCCATTGTTGGACATAATGGTGCAGGCTCAGCAAAAAGATGGGACCGGATAATGATACTATATTGTGTAGTCGATCAACCTCATAAAGCACGTACACATGAATGGAAACCAAGTCCTGCTATAACACAACATGCTTATAAAGACAGAGAGGAAATACATCCTTGCAGTTTACAGAAGTTTTACCATCTCAATAGTAGTCTTTTTCTTTAGGTCAGAATGTGCAAATTTAATCATCTTGACTATATAATTCCAAGAAAATGTATAACCTTAGAAACCTTTCCTAACAGTTGATAAATAGGAAAGCCACAGCTTATGGCCAGGCTTATGCTAGAACCTGGAGCAAATCAGGAGGGCTCTAACCTGTGTTCCCCAGTAGGAGTTTATTGTCCGAACAATAAATGATAGCATATTTACAAGTAATGTCTGAGAAGAAAATTCATCAGAAATCCGATGCTCGATTAGTCCAGCAATAATCTGCATGATAATTGTTAATTGTCAAAACATTAAATAAACAAATAAAAGAATTTAAAATACACAAGCATAATATAAGTTTTTCAATTACACAAGAATTGGCCTCTGTAGCTTTCGTTTGAAAGGAAGGAGGGGGGGGGGGGGGGGGGGGGTGGTGCAACCCATTTAAAAATAAAAAAGGGGGGAGAGGGGGGCGGGGTTTTGTGGGGAGCCAAACCAAAAATTAATTGCCATTGCCA